>QNGE01004652.1:0-10161 GCA_008508345.1 Paragonimus westermani | reverse complement strand
AGAGTCCACAAATGGCGCGACAAACATGAAAACAGCATGACGTGTCTCAGGTTCTATGGAAGATTTGTAGTGTCATGATCGGTCCTTTCTAATAAGTTCTACCGTTTGTTGAAAAATCCATCGTGATGGCACAATCCGTTATGGTATAATGTGTTTCTACTGTGTACATTTGCACTGACCGACGCGTGCCGGTTCCCAGTCCACCATTGTTTTTCAAGTGCTGAGACGGTTACAGAGGCGTGTGTGAATCGCCAGGTGTTATCGATCGTGGTCCGTGGTAGCCGAAGCACTGGGCCGATGGTGCCGGACCAATTGACTGGAAATGCGCGTACACCCCGACCGTACACACATCCAACTAATTTGGCTGTATTTTCAGCGGTGTGTCTTGTCCGTTCGCTCATTTTGCATTTCCGCTACACACTTTACAATAGTGCACAGACAACCTACAATTGTGAGTCGCGCTGATAGCCTGTAATCCAGTAATTCATACACAGTTCATGAACATGAAGTGCCATCGGTTTGTCCAAATCCGTTGGGTTTGTCATTTGTGGGCAAAATTTAAAAGTTTGCCGAGTGAACGACAGGCGTTAACTTTGCTAGCATGGTTTGCATAGGCGTAGCAGTGCGCGGCCACCTGTGTGTTGAATCATCTTGTGAGTGAAATATGGCCGGATAATACAGTTGGGGCTGAACCACCAGGTCAGCCTTTCACATACCATATGCGTTTTTCCTGTTTCATATGGTGGAAGTGTGCGACTCCAGTTATGTCCCTGTTGAGCATTGTATTCCAGTGAAACATCAGGTTATATTCGTCAACAAAGTTGCAACCTTAACAATGCTTACTGTTCTTGAAATTTGGATGAATATGAACTAACTTTTGAGAATGAAGTAGAGGTTTCGCGGTTCACACGTTTCGAGAGGCATGGGTGTCCTAAAAGTCTGAAGAGGTACCCGGAATAAACCCCTGGATCGAATTCTCGCGATAATGAAGCGTCGTCGTAATGCACATAAGGATGTCGAAAAGGTCTCAAGCTCCTTCAAGGTAGACCGTAGGCGAAGATATTCAACTTCATCACCACGCTCCCTGCCAACAGTTAGCTTAGATCAACCACTTCCTTGTGGGCTATTTGCGAATGCTATGCGTCTACCCGTGAATAGTTTTCTTGTCAGTATGTCATAAAAACACTAAACATCCACCCTTTCTTGCGCACCATTCAACAATCGATTGCCAAAACTGATTGGTTTTTGGCATCATCGCCACCAAACGAAGTAAAGGACAGAAATGTACATATGCCTTGACCTTGTCGAGTACGGAGTACATAGCCGTCACAAAGTGCGACTGGTTCTGAGAACAGTCGTTCTACCTTTGCGCGATTCGGCGCCCGTTCCTGTCGGATCGTACTTTAGGAATACTATGGGCAATCGACTATTTGCACTCTGCATTCGTGTCTCCAGTATGACATGTGAATTTGAAAAGGGTCGTCTTGAAATTATTGCAGTAGACACCGTTCAAGTGAGATATTATCCAATCTACTCGTTCCCACGCCGTCCGTGATTATGGACCATAATTCCATCCCACAATACAGAGAGGTTTCTAATTAAACGTCGCGTGCACTTCTGTTGTTCTTTTCGCCCGAATGACGTTTACTGTCACGTAGTTTCTTCTGTTGTTTCTCGCCTGTTGAACCGGTCTCGCGCAATGGTGACTCGCTAGGTTTCTAGTGTTGTCCGTTATCCATTCGTTGCGGGCTTTGATCGTAGTCCACAGCTACATTAAGATGCTTCACAGAAGACCGGGATAACCGCATCTCTGACCGCGTCACCCCTCAATTCCATTGCTTCGACCTGTTTATTACCTCGTCCATAGAAAATTCTACCCTCTCACAATTGTTTTCGGACCAGGTGAATCTCATCTATTTCTGATTGTGCAACCTATTCGGGTTTAGGATAGTTCGTCATCAGGGTAGTCCGGTGACAATCTACAGGATAATTACTGCCCCAGTAGCAGCGTCTGTTTGGCACACTGCTTACGCAATCTGACTTTATTTCAAGATATTCCTAAACATTTATATCCGCTTAACAAGCAGTTCCAGGCTTATTTTAAATTTTAACGTTTTCTGTTTGCTGCAGTTAGTGGATATCGTATCTGGATTAGCGTTCTGCTTGCGGGTGTCTTGGTTGTCGCCTACACATGCCTGGTGAGTATTGTGACACTTTTGTGTATTCGTATAAACCTCTACCCAATTGAATTTAAGTTAGTTTGAACAGAGTTTCATTTTGGGCATCAATTTCCGCCAAAGGTGGTCGCTTTAATTTTAAGGACAGTTGGCCTACAGCAGATGATTCTTAAATGGTATGAAATACTGCCTGGATAACCTAGTTAACCCTAATTAAGTTGTCATTTGTCTGTTCCGTAAAACTGCACGAATTTCCGTGATAGACTTTTATATTCAAAGTGAAACGAGGGAATGCGAACGTCCTGGTTTCGAGGTTCGCTCAAGAAAACAATTGAGCCAATGAGAGGAGTAAAAGCTCCTTTCAGATATATTCCCTATCTCAAAGGTGCAAGATGGAGAGACCATACCGATTTGATTGAAGAAGCAAAGTGGAGCTACAAATGGGTGAACGATTCAGTCTTCGGTTGCTGGGTATTTAGTTACAATATCTCATAAATAGCACCGATAAAATCATCAAATATAGAAATTGCACTTACAGCCAGGATTCGGACAAAATACGAGGATGGAGCCCATGTGTGTGGGGAACGGATGGTTTTAATGTACTGTTGAATGCATTCCTACATATGTGATCTACAGGACGGAAACGCAATGCAGACCACGGTGCACAGTAGCTGCGTTTGTTCACCGATGAGCGAGAGACGCATGTAATTTGTGTTCACCTGTATGGGCGGTCTCATTTTCTTGTCGGCCTGGGCGAACAGCTGTGATCTAAAACCAAATTCCCGTCTTCTCACACTCTTCAATGAAACGGAACCAAATTTAATTGCCACTGTCGTCCATTCTGTTTTCCCGACTTGCTCTGGAGTAGGTAAACCATAACTCAGCTAGTGAATGAAGTCCAAACACTGACAGATTTGTGGAGACTACTTTTGTACGTTTGCTGTCCTATATTTAGTATGATGCGGAACGTTGAATTGGTTGAGGCATGTTTGATTTGTTTGTAGGAAGCCGATCTTAAAATGGTCTATATTTGTCCTTGCTGTGTACAGTAAATAATCATGGCGAATTTTGTACCATGACTGTACATAGAATATGTTTCCTTCCCTTCTATATCTGTCTTTACTTATCTACTGAAAATTTCTTCGCTGATAGTATTTGATACGCCCTCGCCTTCATCTGCACTCAAACATTTCAATGAAGTAATTTCCTGCTGAATGGTGAAGATTGGAGGACTCGTGTTTGTTTAATCCATTTTGAACGCTTTTCTACTGGATAATTTGTGTACCCGATAAATTCACATTTGAGGTGAGAGAGCATTTTTAGTGTAATTTTGTCAAGCAGCGCCGTATAAATTCCAATGGTTTCGATCTATTTTTCGCACGTTTCTTGGACTTGGAAAATAACCCCGTTAACCCGACCGTCTGAATATGCGTTATTGGAATTGCTGAATATGTGTTACTGAATGAATTCTCTTGCGTGGCCGGGAGCGATGAAGGTCACACTTTCAGCAACGTGTGAGTTAGTCTTTTGCTCAGTAAATTAGCCGTAGTCTTACGCTTTTGTTTAACGACATTTTAGTCCATTACTCATAAACCACTGATTAGAGAGAATAAATTAGCACTCTTTTGAGAAGTAAGTAAGTTGGCTTGGCTACTGTGAATTCGTCTGTGAGTAATGCATGTGGACTTTGGAAGAACATACCTAATACGGATGTTTAAGTAGCTCAAACCCAGGGCTAATTTTTACACACCTCACCTGTCTACCTGTGCAAGCGTGTGGCCCTCTCTCTCTCTCTCACCCCGGCCCCGAACGATCCAATCGTGTTACCCACACAATCGATTGGGTGACTTGTCTTATCTGTGTTACTATTATTATGATGTCATTCACTCGTGTTCGATAATGCTACGCTCTATTGCCGTCACGTGTTCTCATCCTACTCTGGGCCGACCACGTGTCGGGGCTCGCAGTTTAACGTGGTTCTAAGTTGTAATATTTGGCGAACGGGAATTAAACAGTTTATCCGAAAGCCATGAATACTTCATCCACACACCTAGATTACTTTTGGAAGGATGTTGGTTCAAAACCGTCATTATCAGTGTGGACGCACTTGAAACGATCGTCCGAGAATTATCGGGAACAACACAGCATTAAATCCCAACATCCACCTTAAGGAATCACGAAAAGTTAAACTATTCAGGCAACATCCGGGATCTGAGGTTCACTCTCATTTCGACACACTTCGTGTATATAACAGAACCTCCTTGTGGGATGCTCTGGCGACACTAGATGTTTTATGGGGATTACGCCAACACGTGTTCACAGCCCGCATGGGTCTCCACCAAATTCGTCAGTGTTCGGGGGAAGATGTTAATGATTTTATAGCTCGTATCCAGCAAACTATTCCTGAATTTCGTTATAATGAAGTTGTGCCCACAAAAATCGAAGAAGCTATGGCGATTCAATGTTTACTAGTGGGAGTCCAGGACACGAAAACCAGAGAGCGACTGTTGTCTGAAGAAGAGTCGAAACTAACTTGGGATTGGGCATGTTCTATTGCGAGGCAACGGGAGAACATAGCAGAACAGCTCACCTTATACCAGCCGTCTTCGGCCTCAGATAATGTACAGTTGATTGCACACCATACGTCTCTGCTCATGTGTAATAAGAAGCCTATTCGTACATTTGCGTGTTATCGTTGCGGTGATAAACACGAAGCTGTCACGGGTTTTCGTTACAAACAGTCGACGTGCCATGGTTGTGGGGAATTTGGACACAATGCACGCGTATGCCGTTTGAAACAAGCGCAGTCATCCGATTTCCACTCTAAGACTCGAGCTGTACGATCGATTGGAAATCGTGAAGAATCCATTTCCTACTTGATTTCACATACCTCGGCCACGTTTCCTGCGGGAGTACCCCCTTATACAGTAGATTTGAACGTGGAAGGCCGCAACGTTTGTCTGGAGATCGACACAGGAGCTCCCGAGACAATTATTAACAGGCGCATATTGCCAGAATCACGTCCGTTGGCCCCAGCTGCTGCCACATTGCGATCCTATACAGGAGAAGCGATCGATGCCACGTATTTGCAATGTGGAANGCGATGTGGAAGTAAAACACGGAACAAAAACGCTCAATTTACCTGTATACGTCGTAAATAACGAAAGCCCAAATTTTTTTGGGTCGAAATTGTCTCAACCTCATGCCAGATCTTCTGCTGTCTCTCAGACGAGTGGATAGTCGCAACAGCCTTCCGACACTACTGCAGAAATTCTCCTCTGTGTTCGATGAAAACGAGCTAGGGAGGCTGGAGGATTTTATAAAGCTCGTACACTGGCATTCTCTATCCGCCCAAAAGTCGAGGCCGAACTTGAACGTCTGCAGAAACAGAGAATAAANGGCTGAACTTGAACGTCTGCAGAAACAGGGAATAATCACTTCTGTCCGACATTCAACGTGGAGTGCCCCAATTGTGCCAGTGCAGAAACCAGATGGTTCCGTTCGAATATGCGGAGATTACAAATTGACAGTGAACCAGGCCGCTACCATGGAACATTACCCCATTCCAAAAATAGACGATCTATATGCTACACTGTCCCGTGGTGAGAAATTTTCCAAACTGGACTTGAGTCATGCATATTTACAGATCGAACTTGACCAAGAGTCAAGGAAACCTACAACAATCAATACGCACGTGGGATTATCTCAGTATAATCGCTTGCCGTTCGGCATCCATTCTTCTCCGGCNTTCCAACGCATTATTGACAACCTAACGAAAGATATTCCCGGTGTGTGTGCTTACTTAGATGACATTCTTGTTTCCGGACGTTCGGATAAGGAGCATTTGGCAGTACTTGAGTTGGTATTACAGCGTCTACATGAAAATGGTCTAAAGTTAAAAAGAGAAAAATGTACATTCCTGGCCGATCATGTTCAGTATCTCGGTTTTCGGTTGGACAAGTATGGATTAAATCCAATACGGGAAAAAATCAGACCGATTTTGGAGGTCCCAGTTCCCCGAAACGTGGATGAGTTACAATCCTTCATTGATATGCTTACTCATTACAGTCGTTTCATTCCAAAAATATTAACTGTCCTGGCACCCTTATACAATTTATTGAGAAGAGAATTTCGATGGCACTAGGCATCTAAGGAACAATTGGCATTTGACACTATAAAGCCAACCTAACTTATTGGTTCATTACGACCCAGATAAGCCCATAACTATTCGTTTTGACGCCTCACCATGGAGTGTCGGAGCTGTACTAAGTCACAGGATGGAGAGTTCAACTGAGAAGCCAATCGCGTTTGCTTCTAGCAGTTTAGCCCCAGCTGAAAAGAACCACGCGCAGTTAGACAAAGAGGCTCTAGCTGTAATCTTTGCGGTGAAAAAGTTTCACCAATATATTTGGNTTTTTCCCTTCGGTTCAATCTAGTGATTTCTTCTCTTCTACATAATTGTTCAGGATCGACTCAGCACCGAACAGGAGGAAGAGGATGACGAAGATGAAGATGAGGGAGATGGGGACGTCACCGATGGACTGATTGACGAATTCGCCCGGAATAACACACTAAACAACGAGTTCGGAACAGCAAAAATTCGAACAGGCAAAGGACTTTCTAGAACTGCATCCAAAAACCCCGGTCTCGGCCTTGTTAAAGGTGTAGAAGATGAGGAAGATGAGGATTTTTAATGATGAATATGTCAGACGTTGAACACAAAGATGTTTTCGACTTAATTCCTGTGAATTCAATCACCATATAGGTTGTTACTTTCCACATATGCCCACATTCTATTGGTTCATCATTACAAAGTATTTCGGTTCTCCTTCCGCTGGACAGGTTCGCCTGCCCAAGAGGTCTGCTGCCTCGTAGTCAGTTGAGCGGAGTTATGATACGATTGTTAGCACATTCGTAAAACATCGTCGTTTGATCGCGTGCCTTCCCGAGATTGGAAAGAACCGCTCTAAAAATTTCAGATGCCATTGGAATGGTCATTCGTTTCTTGACTAATCAGATTTGGACAATGCAGCTTTTCGGTATGACAGTTTTCTTCCATCTGAATACTCTTCACAACACTATTTCTTCTTAGGTTTTACTCTTGTCTAAACATTGCTTCCCAGCGGGTAATCTTCTGTTCGTTAGGTAAATGAAGGAGGTGTCTCAAAACAGTTACCAATTTCGTTCTAACTCCAGTTCAGAACACAGTGGGCAACATTTTATATCACCTCAAACATCAAGCAGGAAAACTCGGTCAGTGTTTAGAGTTGCATGGAATTAGATGATTAGGTCACGACAAAAAGGCACACCTGAGTCGGCTTAAATAGCGACTGGCAGAGAACTAGCGCAAGAAAGATTATATGATAGCACTGTGTCGATAAATATAAGCAGTAAACAGCAGGCTGTTCAACGTACATCAATGTGCAAGGTCCACCCGAAGTCACCTAGGAAGGGATACAAACAGAGAACCATGTGAATTCCGTGATTACTTTCCGGTAATATTCACCGTCACCAAAATCGCGCGTTATAGCGCGTCAGAACACTGCGGAATGGGCTACAGAATCCGGAGACCAAACCAACAGACAGTCCTACTAACCGATTCGGGTGAACAAGCGGGCAAAACACACCGCTGAAAATACAGCCAAATTAGTTGGATGTGTGTACGGTCGGGGTGTACGCGCATTTCCAGTCAATTGGTCCGGCACCATCGGCCCAGTGCTTCGGCTACCACGGACCACGATCGATAACACCTGGCGATTCACACACGCCTCTGTAACCGTCTCAGCACTTGAAAAACAATGGTGGACTGGGAACCGGCACGCGTCGGTCAGTGCAAATGTACACAGTAGAAACACATTATACCATAACGGATTGTGCCATCACGATGGATTTTTCAACAAACGGTAGAACTTATTAGAAAGGACCGATCATGACACTACAAATCTTCCATAGAACCTGAGACACGTCATGCTGTTTTCATGTTTGTCGCGCCATTTGTGGACTCTCACGTGACGTGAAAGCGCTGTTACAAATTACGATCGTTTTTCTGGCGGCAGAAGTGACGTTTCATGACCACTTACATCCGGAGGACCGAAGGTCTATCCAAACAAAGCGGAGGTGATCCAGAGTATGCCTTCCCTCGGAAATTCCAAAGCAGTTACCCGTCTTAATGGCATGTCCGATTACCTGAGATGATTCCTCACAAATTTTGCCGATATAGTGCGTTCATTTGGGCAACTTGCATGCAAAAGAGACAGGTTGATGTGGGGCAAAGCCTAACGATCAGCGTTTGACGAGATAGGAAGGTTAATTTCAATAGCCCCAGTACTGGCACATCATAATCCTGAATTTTCTGTGGTAATTCACTACGGCACCAGTCATTTGGGTCCTGGAGCTATGCTACTAGACCAAAAGAGACCGACTGACTGCAGAAGCCGGAGACTTTCGACTTCGGAACAAAATTGCGCGTAAATCGTAAAGGAAGTGGCGGCAGTGGTTTTTGCTCTGGAACGCTTTAACACGTACACATCCGGAGGAAAGAGAGTGGTACACACAGGCCACAAACCGCTAATAGCAATGGTAAAGAAACCACTGAGTGTCACACCCTGACGTCTACAACGGGTGATGATCAAGCTACAAAAGTACGACCGTGAGCTAGTCTACCAGCCCGATGACAAAAAGCACATCGCAGGTGTTCTCTCTCTCTCTCTAGTGCTTATATACCCGGTGATCTGACAGATGATTCGGAGTTCGAGACAATCGCGTCAGCGGACTACCGGATGGTGGAGCTGAAGGATACGACGAAAAGGATCAAGTACTCAAGAAGCTGACTCGAGTTATTAAGAGTGGCTGGCCACAGGATAAAACGTGTCTGCCAGAAAAACTCGTAGTATTTTTCGAGGACCGCGATCAGTTTGTCCAAAAAGAAGGAATAATTTTCAAAGGAGAGAGGATAGTTACCTCGAAGGTCTTCGTAGCAGTTCAGTTCAGTTCAGTTTGCCAGGCAGCGTCCGCATACAGTTTATCCAATTTGAGTTTATCATGGTTGGACACGATCGCGCTTTGGATTCGCATTAGTACACGATATAACTTTGGTAACGCCTATATTAGGTATTCTAAAACTTACAACGATGTGGACCCACTGCGTGTTGTGCTTTGTGTGGGCTGATAACTTTGTGCGATTTTCCACCGTGTATCGTCGAGGCGGTAGCATACCATGCATAACTGTTCGCAATTTCATCCCGTAATTACAAAAACAATTCCAGCTGTTTACAACTGTTATTCTGTCAGACGGGGTGGATGTATAAAATAGTTTTGGACAGGTGACAGGGTCACTGTGAGAAAGGCCACTGCATTTTTATGGAGGATTTCACGATTGTATGTTGGAATGGGACGTTCACTCCTGGCAATTAATCTGTTACTGTGGCAAGGGTACATATTGTTCCAAAAATTACATCAATAAAATCTTGGCGTAGGCCTATTGTGTGGATTTGAAATAAGGCCACTCACACTTACACAACATCTTCGGTAATTTTTAACACATAATGCTCAATTTCCGCAGGAACGAGCATAACTGCAAAATGCATTTGTATAAACTAGTGGTTCAATTACCGAAACACGAATGCCATCACAACAATAAAAAAAACATGCACAGCTGAGCGCGAAGTGATTACACAGATTTATTACCTCAAGTATGCCACATTTTCAGGCGGAACAGAATGACCTGTAATCGTTCATGGAACACTGAACCGTCACTTCCACTTTGGGTGGACCTACCATGCAGCCGTATTGCCATGGTAGCTTCGGTAAGAAAAGTTAGCGTGTCTCAACATTCGCTTTTCAGGGTCGAAACCGGGGTACCGTATGATTGAGTGGTAGGCGCGTTCTGCATCACTCGGCGGTGGTTTCGAACAACTCCCGATCGGCCAGCATGACGGCAGTCAATGAACTGAACTGAACTGAACTGAACTGAACTGAACTGAAC
>QNGE01004651.1:34528-53235 GCA_008508345.1 Paragonimus westermani | reverse complement strand
ACACTGGATATGTGGTGTGTTGGTGGAACTGCAATTGGTGCAGCGCAAGCCAATTGCAGTGATGGCTAAGCGCAGGCGTCCTTTGGCTTCGGTCACTGTGACAGGCTAATCCGAATCGGATGCCGCCAACCGTGTGCGTGCATGCATGCATATGTAATAATGTAACATGGATGGACCGTACAATGGCAACCTACCAGATTCAAGATGGGGACATCTACAAATTGCTTGCTTCCAATTTTTCTGCTACCTTCTCGCTACTAGAGGCCAGTCGGTTCTTCGGTCCAGAGCGACTAATGCCCAAGCAGGGTCTCTCGCGTATGAAACGGCACACTGTATTCTAGAACACTCGGTGCTAACATCGTTTTGGCGTCGGAGTTTGTAGTGAAGGCTGTTGTGGTACAGATGATTTGCCAGTAATGTGCACTTTTAAGTTACTGGGTGTGACAGAAAGAAATAGGCCTGAACTTGGAAGAGGCATTGTCCGCGGTGTGTACGATTTTCAAACTGCACAAGTATTTTTTAGGATTTCAGTTTCTCTTCGATGTTGCAGAGGTCATGTACCAAACTATTGATTGATGCTTGTCGCCTCAGAACAAGCCTCAATTTTGTGCCTCCAAAACAGCTACGTGAACATCCCCAGCATTAACACGGTACCACCATTAACTTTTTGGAAAAGATGGCAATTAAAGAAGTGTTTAATGACCAAGCAGGATAGAGTTCTGTACAAATGAGATTAAATAGACATAACACTAGCATTTCTGGGAGTTGTCAATAAGGGGTGGTAATAAAGTCCACCCGGAGTTGTGGAGAAGGAAGGCCTTTTCCAGTTGAAACCATTCGTGGTAGAAGGTTCACAGTGGTGTACATAATTTCGTGTCTGTCAACATAAAGTCGCATGGCTCAGAATTTACGGATCGAACGTTAAAAATCGTGGTGATGGGTGAACTCATGGCATCATTGATCGTTCCTCAGTGGATTCATCGCTTTGGTGTTAAATTCTCATGCTCGTGCCCAGCACACGGCGGATACAGTTTGCTGTTTAACTCTTGTGGAAGTGATTTAACCACCGGTATACTGAAGTCTTCAAGCATAGATATAGGAGCACAGTTGCTTGCAGTTAGAAGGACTGCGCAGTGTTGGTTGTGTATGTTATTAAGTACAACACTGATATAGCTGTGATTCAGTTAGGCTGCGAACCTGAACCCTGAAGATCGCTATCGGTTCTGTCAACATACGAACGTGACGAGCTAGACATGCGTTCGTGGACATCTGCTTGCATTATTAAGACATGGTAAGTGTGATACTCCGAATTAGGGACTTTGAATAGCCTTAGAAATCGTACTTGAATTGAAACCTCCCACGCAAGTAATAAGGAGAGGACCTGGTACTGCTAGTAGTAAGCTGTTGTTATTCATGAGTTGAGACGCCGAAGTTATGGATGTACAACAGTATTAAAGGAATCACCATCTGTCATTGGCTGATCGCATTAGCACATGCGAAGTCACAAACTGTATGTTAATTGGTGCAATACGGAACAAACCGAGTGGCGAATGATGGAAGGCACAACACTGAGACCGTTCGTCCAATCCTGATTTTTCATCTTAAACGCGACATTTTGATTGGCCGCTTGTCAGATCTTTTGTTGTGTCGGTGAATCGAGTAGAGTCCCACCACAGTGAGCTGCACAGGTGCGAGCAGTCCCGCTATTCTTTGAAAGTCCAGACACTTTCAACCCTGTCTACATCTACCAACACAAGACGATGTGGTAGAATTCCGAGCGGTCAAGCTGAGATTGAGCGAGATGGTTATTACAAATCAGCAAGCTGCGTCGATAGTGAGAGTGACCACAGCATCATGATACTACGGTTCACGGAGAACATAGAGAACGATTTTGAATCAGATTTTGTGAAGCAGGAGGCAGAAACTTCAGGGGTTGATTTCAATGGATCTTACGATGTGTAGTCTTTAGATGATGGAGGTTTCGAATTTACAGATGCCACAAGATGGTTAGATTGCTTATTTTCCGGCCAGAACCACTGAGGCCGTGTATTAGCAGTTCACGAGAAATGTGTGTCACATCTGGTGCTTGGATTTATCTATCCTGAACTACCGCCAACTACGCATGCATCTTCTCCATACACTTGTTGATTTTCACTCAGTCACTTCCAATCTCACATTGACGACTCAAGTGAAGTTGTATAGATAATACTCCAATGTTATTCTCAACCAAGTTTACCCAAATCTGTGAGACAACCTGTCTATTAGCAGCCGCTGCGTACTTTTCGACAACCGAATGTCAACATCCCCGCTGCAAAGCATAAATGTGTTTTACTCCGGAACAACGGATGATACCATACTGATCAGTGGGGTACGATAATGTCCCGTTCGAAGACAATCCCTCTGCATAATCTAGTCATGATTTGCCTTCCGAGTTCGCCGGTAGTGTCTTCTAGTCAATCATTTCAAGGTAGTTTCGTATCAATTGCACCTTTCATGCACAGGACAGGGTCAGTGGTAGTCAATCAGACTGTGTCGTCAAACACGAAATTCGGTGTGAGATCCTATCAACTGGATGATCACCAACGCTTGATAGGGAAATCCTGGAGGGCTAATACAACCTAAACGAAGCTGACTGCCTGCACATTTTTTCAAACATTATGTTGCAACTGGTTCAATGTCCTACGAGCACGTAAACAGATAACGGAATAACGGTCAGTGAAACGGCGTATAGCGGAACGACAATCAACGGTAACGAACAACGGACTACGGCCAATCCAACCACCCGGGGCTAACGCATGAACACAGAGAGAAGACTGACCTCCTGAGAGAGATCCGTCTTGTCACTCAATCTGAAGACAACACGGTCACGAACCAGATCATATTTAAAAGGTTGGTGACCAATAGGAAGACCAACTCAAAGACGGACCAAATGATGAGCCGAACAGTCCAGTGATGCGCGTAGGCGGGAAGTAGGCATGTGAGCGTGGAGGCACGTAGGGGGGGGGGGGGGGCAGAGATTTGGCACAAGGGTTGAAGGACGAAGTGGAGCATGACCGTGCCAATTATGAGGGCAACCCGCAAGTGTACTTTGCCAGCCTTTGTCACAGAATATTTTCGGGGAACTGGCGACATCCCCGACACTGTTGCTATCGGCAAGCTTTGTTGAACTCCGCAGTGTCGCGTCGGTCTGCAATTTCAACAAGTATCTTACCATTTGGGTTTAAGAAAACCATGTATACCCACTCTTTTCGGAATTAGGGTAGGCTTTCGATTTGCACAGAACGGAGAAGGAATCCGATTGGACGAGTCCACAGCGAATTTAGGCTACCTACTATCTCTTAAGCTTGTTAGTCTTTGTTGTACAACTTACAGACAAATCCGAATTGTTTTAACCGATCCACTTACTTTCTTTCGCTTTGTTGAAAGGAAAGTGTCGTTAACGGAATAATTAACACAAGGTTGACGATGGAGTTGAATGTTTCTATACGTTTACATTTCAGGACAAGTGGTTGTCCATGGATAACCGTTTCGAATTCCGATAATTTGCTGGATATATGCTATATCAGCGTTGTACATCACTGGTGATACTTTTTAATTCAAGAACAAAGAGATTTTACAAAAAACATTTGGCTATCACTTGGAAGAAGCATCATCTGTCACGCAATCGATTTGAGAGTTTTCTATTTACGTTGACATTGCACCTATACTAATCTAGGTAACACATTAGCTACGTAACCAGACGTTTATTAACGTTTGGAGCACCACTACTACAATAAAGGCAAACAGCTGTATCGAATGCTTCTCGCAAATGAATATGCTTGGCAAGCTTCGTTTATTTTTCGTTCATAATTTTGTCATACAGGTTAGAAATAAACAGAAATTTATGATTTCTTTCATTAAGTCCTGAAAACCAGACCATGTTCTGGAAAGGGGTTCAGAGTTTTTCACCTCAGCCATAAGGACTTCATTACGTAAGCAGTCAGTGGAAAGTTGGTTTGCGATAGATAGTGCATTTAACCTGCTCTGCACTTACTTTATGGGTAGAGTGAGCTGTGAGCATTTTTCAGGCTTTCAGTAGTTGGTCACATGACCAAAAAATACAAAAACATACCAGCATTGTTTCTAATAAGTGGTTAGCATAGTTTTTGAGACGTCCGAGAATAGTGAACGCGTACCGGGCGGAATATGTCACTGGTTTTTAGTTCATTACACTTTTGTTACAATGAAAGTTGTGATAGTCCATCTGCGTGGCCTTCTATGGTCCCCTCTAGATGTGTACCTATGCTATACCCCTTACACTTTACTAAAAGTACCGGTGACTTTTGCATCCGCGTTATCAAGTTCAACAAAGTGGGAAGTTATACACTGCCGGTCTTCTCCCCTGAACTACTATAACACGTCGGTGCAGAAAAGCATTCGATGTGAATTCAGCCCGTTTTCCGATGATGACATTATTGGAGCTGTTCATCTTAAATAGCGGTCATTGCGAAATTGCATTCACGAGTGTTTTATCCAAGAGCAGACACATTCTGACGTAATTTTGTGTCGGGTATTTCGGAACAATCAGTGGAACGTTTGGTAATTAGTCCAAGCATTTCGGTCGTTTGCAGGGTCATTGGATTTCACTGGAACCTTTCCAAAGGTGGTTTATCAGGGAGGATCAAACTACCGTCAGTAATATAACTAGGTCAAGTATCTCTGCCAAACGATGCTTTAACTTGACTAAAACAATGAGAAGATTTAGTTCATGTGATGTTTTCCGGAGTAATATTTCATACATTCTGATCACACATGGACATATAACTAATTTTAAACGAGTCAAAATCCCACAGGGCGGGTGTCATGGCTTAAGTAATTAAACAGACGGATACCAAAAATGCAAACGAAAATTGTGGGACCGCCGACTACCAGGGTAGCCGCAGTGTCAACACAAATTGTTTTTGAACACAGGGGGGGACTGTGACGTTTAATGGCCAAAGCCTCAGCAAACTGCATTTCGAAAGCTTCTCTACGGTGTAGCATAAGAGAAGTTCACTCAGGAAGCTTTTCTATAGAACATGGAGGATTTGCACTAAAGACAACCTACAGCTAGAGTTAGGCTTACTGACAGACATTCTGCATGTCAACGGGTACCCCTGCGATTTATTAAAAACTACAGGAAAACCATCATCCCAACTGTAGAAGTGACGACGGTACCGAAGAGGACGGTGTATTTATAACACCCGTTCCTAGGGAACAGCTGGTCAACAATGCCTTGGGAGCCTCTAACAGCGGCTGTATCCAGGACTTATAACGCTGCAAAACTGTGCGTAATACAACGAACTAGAACTCTACCAATCGCCCCGGTTAAGAACAAACAGTCTACATTTGCCACATCTCAATGTCTATGCAAATACTCATGCAGCTGCAGTATGAGCCACACAGGGAGGACAAACCGACAACTAGCTGCTCGTATCAAGGAGCATGTACCCAAATCGTTGGAGACGCAATTAGAAACGGCAGGAGCCTGTATAGATGCCAATAGACGGCACCCGGCATCTTCCGTCGCAAAGTACATAATACAAACAGGACACATAGTCAACGTTTCTGACGCGTTCTTGGTGATCTTTCGGAGCAACCGGAAACACATACTCCAGTTTGCCGAGGCTTCGGCCATTAAACGTCACAGTCCCCCCCTCTGTGTGTTCAAAAACAATTTGTGTTGACACTGCGGCTACCTTGGTAGTCAGCAGTCCCACAATTGTGATTTCCATTTTTGGTGTCTGTCTGTTTAATTCCTTAAGCCATGACTTCCGCTCTGTGGAATTTTGACTCGTTTAAAATTAGTTATATATCCATGTGTGATCAGAACGTATGAAATATTACTCAGGAAAACATCACATGAATTACGTCTTCTCATTGTTTCAGTCAAGTCCATGAAGAGAACAAACTGTTTCAAATGCTTTAACTGTTTCGAAATCCACCGTACGATAAGCTGCTAGATCAACATTTTTGCGATCACGTTCTTTGATTTCATAATCTTTGTGATTAAATGAAATCGTAATTCCTGCTCTGAAGATTATGTCGGTATTCATGATTGAAGATACAACTAACACAAATTGATGTGTAACCCACTCGCCAACTAGTAAATATCTGCGTGAATTTTTATCCTGGAAGGATTGTTTCCACTGTATGTCTGTCCGTAGGCACGTGTAACCCGATCTAAGTAAACATGACTGGGTGCAGTTAGAAAGCAATCCATTGACACACATTGCTAGAAGTGCATGATCACATGAATGGTGATGCTGTTTAAGGAATGTTCAGTTCAAGTCTGCTGTAATGTATTATTCAGTAGACTCCCGTTTACTTAACTAGCGCCGTTCATCTACAGATATATTTTGATTTGGAAGTGGGTTAGATCGGATTCAGCGGTAGCCTGGGATACGTAAATGAACAAAGTGAATTAAGCTAATGTCAGTGTAGCAGTTAGAAGAATTACCGTTGGAATTATACGCATGATGGAAACCCTAGATAATGAACACTGCTTTGATACCAATGTGTAAAACTGCAATCAATAACTCCAGGGCAGAGAGAATCGTTAGTGCTGGATGTGAATACTCGTAAGAATTAGCTACCGTACAAGTTAACCGTTTAACTGGAAGGCGTTTTTGTGTAACATCGTTCTTTGTGCGATGATTTGGAGAACAAATCAGTACTCTTCTACAATCTTACTATCATATCAGTAATAAACAGTAAACCAGTAACTAAAGCCATCTGACCTTGTCAATTTCTGCTTACCTTCACTTAGCCTTTGTTTGTTGGGAGTCAAGAGTAGAAGTGTGCTGGACTATGGGAGTGTACGTGACTTCACACGAACAAATTGAACGGTAGATGGGACAATTTCTTTTTAAGTCGACGAGAAATGGCCTCCAGTTTAGGTTACCGTCGGGGAATTTTACAAAACTTTACATTCACTGCCACCACTCAAATGCACGGCCAATACACATTATAAACGCCGTGTGTGATTGTTGTTTACCTTGCTAAATCAACTATAAACAGGACAGACTGCAAAATTCCGTGCTCAGTATGGAATTTAAAGGAGGATTTAGCAACCATAATGCTGGCGTTACCAGTACGGTGAAGCTGCAGTATTCTTTTTGGTCATCGTGTTGTTCATGATTGCTTCTAGTGGCCACATCAAACTGTTCATATTTTGTGGTATCATAGTTGAGTCGTTAACTCAAAGTGCAGTCCACCTAAAGCTTTAAGGTGGACTTATCGTTTTACAAAATACGGTTAAGTATAGAACGTGTGTTTGATGTTCATGACTGACCGGAAATACAGGGCCGGTTGTTTCTTCTCTTCAGACATATGCTCTTGGTGAATTTTTACACATATACTTTGAAAGCTTCTGACACTTCCACTGAACTAAGGACTCCGTTGAATGTAAGCTAGATACCATAAATAACTCGAAAATGTGTTAGCCGCCCACAAAATTTGTCAACCACTGCTTCAACAGTGTGTTGTGTGGTCAAGGTCCATCGTAATTTGTAGGCACAGCCATGAAACTGATCGTGTCATACTGCTAACTTTTGACCATTAAAAAAATGTTACAAATATAGTTTTATTTTAAAAACAAAACAAGGCTTAGAGCATAGTCGGAAAATCAGTGCGTGCGACTGCTAAAATTAGAAATGAAGCGACAGGCTTAGTAGTAAGATGCAAGGTATGTAGTGAAGAAAACGGAACCTAAAATCCGGAGCACCAAGCTCAAATCAGAAGCAAAGTACATTATTCTTTTTGTCAATAACACACTGATTCGTTTACTGTGTGATTCGAGTTGCACTGGGATTCGTTCGAGTAATTCGTTCGTCCGTCTAATTCGTGCGCTATTTTGTTGTGCGACAAAGATAACCTTGAACGAGAGACGACAATCAGAACAGTCGCTGTTGCACCAAAATATACTCATGGTACCAAGTTATCGGAAACAGAGACAGAGCAAATTGGCTTTGAAATACTAGCCGTTGTGGAAGGGTCTCAAAGAGTAGTCTATGATAGGGATTCATTTTAAACACGTCCAACAAGCAGAACATTGACAGCTGAAATCTCACGTATAACGCAGCAATTCTGATCCCGCCCTTAAAACCACAGAGTTATCTATAGTTAAAATGAAAAACCGAACTCCGATATTTTCTACCAGCCACCACATTGAGCGGTTTTCTCGCAGTTAGAAAACAAGTTTATTGGTAAAATGGAAAGAATACACGAAATCGTGGTCAAGTGGCGTTCACCAATTAGGCTGAGATGTATTAGCTGTATGTTTAATGAGTGGCTATCAGTGAACACGGAAATGAAAACATTACTTTGTAAACAAATTATCGATCACAAGCCACAAACGAGTACTGCACAATCCTTTATTGTCGTGATACATGCTCACAGTTTACAAATTTCGGAGTTTCATGAAAGAGTTTTAAGCAGAGGTAGACAATGTGCCCATTGCGCTCCCGATCAGTTCATCTTTGACGTTTACATGTTCGCTTGTAAGTATAACTCAAAATCCAAAATAACTTGTGGGTTCAACATTACATTTAAAATTCCTTCATTTCATTTCCATGTTAGTTCCATTTCTATTACTGATGGGAGTGTATTACCGGCTTTTTTATGGTGATTCTGCTTGCATAATATTCAAAACTGAAGTGTGAACTCTTCTGAAACCAAGAATGATGGATGAACGCTCGCTATATTTTTTGGCTCGAAGATTTTTAAAACATACCTACATGGACTGCTACCTGAACCTCTCGAACGAACATTTAAGGAATCTAGATGATCACTCATTGGCATCTGAATTGCGATCCAAATCATTGGGCTATATCTGGTCTGTTGCATATCACTTTCCGCCGGTTGCATCTCTTCTAAAATTGTTTTTGAGGCTTACCCTCATATGTAATGGTTGAGTTAAATTACTTGTGTGTAGATGAGCATAATTAGAGCATCGATTTGCAAGTATGCAAGAAACGCACGTAAACTGGATACGACTTGTTAGCACTGGTGTTAGAGATCGTGCTCGACATCTTCGATGTATACATCAAGCGTTCATTTTGAAATATTATTTGACGACATTCTGACGACTGATTCAAACAGTTCGCCGTTTACAACGAAGGCTATACAGATGCGGTGACTGACCTCGGAAGAAACTAACTTGGACCTAGTGTATGAGTGCGTCCTTAGGACGGAGTTCTTTGCAAGTCTAACCGCGTGTAGGACAATCGCCTTTGATAAATTTACTCTGGAGTGGATAGGTGATCGGTATTTCATCTTCATAAATGTGTGCATTTGTTACTCGAAACCATGTGAATAGCAAATCAAAACTTCATGAAATTAGCTTGTTTGTCAAAATTGACATGAGTTTCCATGAAATTTAGATAACATCAACAGAATTCACGTGGGATAGAGGCGATATAAAAGGTTTCAAGGAGACGAAAAGCAAAATAAATTCAAAACAAATTAGAAACTCATTTTCTCTCTTGTGTTGAATCGGAACACATTGGAACAAAATGTCCGAAAATATCACCGTTTCAAAAATACGGCTTTGAGTTCTTCTAGGGTAATTTTGCCGTCGTTGTTTGCGTCAAACTGCTTTATATATTCTTTGATTTCCTTGGCTCCTAGCTTTTGGTTGCTTCTTCTGAAAAAGGCCGTTAGCTCACTTCGAGTGATTTTGCCATTCCCGTCTTTGTCAATTATGTTAAATAAGGATTCTACTTCCTTCTCGCTAAAAACCAAGAGGTGTAATGCATAAAACGGAAATAATATCAGGTTAGTCTGGGTTATAGGCAACCTTTAATAACTGAACCTCAGCCGAAACTTTCTTTGGCTAAATATGCGGTCATCCTAACTGACGCGATAAGCGAGGATGACTATTCTCACATGCATTCCTTGAACATACATTATATCCCAGAAATGGGCCCATGATAAAATCCGAAGTCCAGGCCAAAAGACTTACTCGACGGGCGTGAGTCGGGGGAGCGAACAGGCACAACGCAACACTGAAACTCCAGCTAGGATAGTTGTTTGTGGGTGGTTTGGGGGATGAACACGCATTTTAAATATGGTCTTTCGGCCCCATCGACCCACTTGCTTGGTCACCACCAATCATGAACCATAGCACCTGGCTGCTCACATAAGTCGCTGTCGTAACGGTCTCAGTGCTTGAAACGCAATGCTGGACTATGAACTGGCATGCACCAGTGAGTGGAAATGGACGAAGTGAGAGTACGATATTCTTTAACAGACTGTCCCACCACGATGTTTTGTTCGCCACTGGATAACTAAAAAGTTGTACTGATGAAAAGCACAGATTTACAAATCACCAAAAGATTGATCAAAACCTGTCAATTTTTCGACAGGACCTGAAGCACATCATGCTTTGTTCCTAAATTTATTGCGCCATCTGCGGATGTTGAGGCAACGTGTTATAGCCATGCAGTGAAAACACTAATCGTTGCTTGGTCCCTGTCAGTCTTGTGGCCTCATTATTATTGAGCCGTGTCGCTCCACCTTCTGCCAGCACATCTTATTTGGCCATTTTATCCCCGATAAAAGAAAGCTGTTGCGTAAGTGAGATAAACATAGCAGCTCGTTCAAAAATGATTTCAAGATTGAGGTGCTTTGTTCTCTGGAAACCTGCTTTGTCCTGAAAAATGATATATTCGTTTAGTTCGGGTCGATACAAAACATTCGAATCATACATTTTTCGATAAGATGACTACATAAGATGATTACATGGGAATACTGATCAAACTGAGCGGGACTTGGTAAGGAGCACAACGTACTTCTTAAGCGTATCGTGTTTGTTCACAAACTGGTATTTCTAGTACTGTACACACATTAAGTGGAGATGCTTCTGATAACGGTTTAGAACCGACATTTTCATTTTGCCAAAAGCACTTCGGATTTCTGGGCTCCGTGGTGACCAAGCTGATCTCTGTGTGTGTGTGTGTTTGTCCGACTCTGGTCTTGTTAAGTTGGACCATATTCTTCTCAGTTCAGTTCACCACACAACTTGACCTGAACGAGTTTATCATGCTGGAACTAGATCGTACTTCTGCAACTTATCGATGTGCGTTTATCGATGTCGTTTACATCCGTTTAGGGGCGATTTCTACATTCTATGCACTACATATTCGGTCTGCATTCTGGATATCGCGTCTGGTTAACGCGTATTCGTACACACGCTGACTAAATGCGTCGCTGACGAAATCATCTACTGTACAGTGTCCCACTACACGCGAACCGAAACCTTACCTTAGTGAGACAGTAATCCGCAGTATGTTTTTTTATCAGATTCCGTACTTCACTCAGAGCCGATGGAATCTGCTAAGTATACAAATCTGTCAATTCTCGCCACAGATGTGTTCTACTGGCGGGTCGACTTTATCGTCACTCAAAGACAAAAAGAAACGAGAGCAATGATAGGTAAACCATAAATTCACAAGAGATGTCGAAAATGTTCGCCGCGGTTTTGTTTGAGCCAAGGCATTCTTCCGAGGTATGCTGAAAACACACGTTGCAAATTAGTTTGAGAGGTTGCAGTGCACTCGGAGGTTACGGACACTTTGAAGTCCTCCAGTTTTTGTGTACGTTCCGTGCAGCCTAACGTCGCAGAACACATCTAGCAGAACTGCCATCTGTTACTGTGAACGATGGACCACCTTTTTGCAGAACGTGAATACTGCCCTTTGCAGCGAAGGTTTTGCCAGCCTTCTGACTGACGTTTAAGTAACCGATCCTGCATCCATATGTTTTTTTAAAAATGAAATGCCTAACAGTTTCCACATTCCAGTCAAGTGAATAACGAACGAAAGCCAGCTGTCCGTTGTACTGGCACGTCGTTTGCTTGCTTGCATCCCAGGAGGTCAATGGGGCATAGCCACCTCACTGAAAATGCGCGTACACCCCACCAGCTGCGTTCCCGTTGGTGTGTTGCACCTTTTCGCTCACCTCACTCACACCCATCGGGTCAGCCCTTTGGTGGAAACTTCGGATTTTGTCATGAGACGGACTTCCCGGCTTGAAAAAAGTAAGCGGAAGCTTCAAACGGCTAGTTGGGAGCCCATATGGGTGAGTAAGCCCTCTTACTCAATACGCTTCTGCATACGCCCTCATTGAGCACCAACTTTCCCAAAGTGAATAAAGTAGTTCGTTACTAGTTAATTTTGTGTACATGTTCGTCTTGAGTGGTGTTGTGTCCTTCAATAGATAATACGGTATCACTGTTCTTGAGCTAATTGCCTACTAACTATTTTGTTCCAGCCTCACTTCTGAAAGCGAATGTCGTTTTCTTACAATAGGTCCTACCTCACTGAGAATAGTCGCCGAGTGTGGGCGGCGCATAACGAGGTCACATGAAACGTACTGCTTGAGTGCACGATAAGACCCTATGGGGACACACAAATGGACTACAAACGCGTAATGATGATTTCAGTGTTATCTAAGATGAGGTTGGTTCAGATAAGCTGATTATTATCAATTTCACCTCATGTAAATGAAATCAATGGATCTATTTTACTTGCCGCAGCAGTGCTTTGATTCACAAGGATATCTTGATGACGCATTTATTTCCGATAATTTTCTGTCATTTTGGCCACACATATCAAAACGACAATGTCTGAAATTCTGCACAATCTTACGTGCACATTGTTTACCTTATTTGGCGCAATACGTTCTATTACATTTGAAAGTCAGGATTCACTTAACTTTAGAATTTTTGGATGCATCTAACCTCAAACGCATGTTGATTTTGACATTAACGTTTGGTCCGAACATATACTTTTCTCTCAGGATATGCGTCAATATATATAGACTCGTGAGATCACCTGTCAATCGATAACTGGAGTCGAGTGCACGTCCATGAAAGTATAGGAGTGAGTTGAAGAGGAGTAACTGTGTCTATATGGCTTGCTCAAGAATGTATAATCCACCACTGAATCGCTCCCATTAAGTTCTGTCGGTAATCTCCCCCCTAGTTTTCTGAAGCAAAAATGTGAAGTATTCATCCATTTTAAAAAGTTGGATCTGTTACCAAGTGTTAGTCTTTGACTGAAGGCATACTGAGCTCGACGGAAATGGTTTAGATGTAGTGGTGCTTTAAGCAATCTAAGGAGTGGCCTGCATCATGGCCCACTTAGTCGATCAGTATGGAAAAGTTTGCAACGGTAATCTGTTTTATCCATTCAGGGTTAGAGGATAATCAAACAGCACAGATTAAAACGTTCAGAGAGCTGTGAATGAGAATCTTTCCCTTTCATATCAGGTCCGATTCGGCTGAGTGATACCGAATGTCCCTCTCCATTGTTTATATCCAGAGGTGTAAGACTGTGCTCCGCCATTTGTCCTCTAGACTCGTGATTTAGTTTTACAGTGTACATTTCAAAGTAACTACCGACAAACATGTAAATTGAAATGGGATTTGAAGTAGTCCAGCGGATCTGCATCGGAAGCACGATAAACGTTTTCAAGAGCACAAGGCAATAATCACAAGTATGTAGGAGGCTAAACACGACTTAGAACCGACCTTGGCCTTCCTTCCATATCATCGATAGATTAGTAAGAAAATTCAAGGAGGTCTCTATTTGGGGTACCTTCTGAAGTGAACATTTGGTCAGCTGTCACTTCTAGTGGATTCTCAGCAAATGGACAGCCCAAAGTTCTACAGGAAGTATCATCTGTATAGATTTCATCATCAGAGCATGCTTGTCGACACCCACTTAATGTGCCAATTAAAATGTTTAACGTCATATAGATACATTTACCAAATGATTTATTTGCTATGGATATATACAGATGATTCAGAAGTACACGTAAAGAGTTGAGTATACAACATCCCAACTTACTCCATCTCAATTATTGACATGAGTTCCTCATATTAGTCGTCGTTTATAAATCAGGAGAACATTCTCTAGCTGTACCGGACGGCATGTAGCCAATCGGGTTACTTGTGAGGTTCAAGTGTAAAAAGATGAACTCAATTGGTCCAAAACTGTCAAGGACACTTGAATTTCTCAGTCGTTCTGCTAGTCTAGTATGTAACGGTTAGTAAGGTCAATATAGGTAAGTTTTGAAACTAAGGCACCGAACAAATGTGTATCATGTTTTTTTATCCACATAGGGCTTCAGATCGAAATTTACTGATGTGAGTAACGCTATGGTGGAATACTCTATAACTTAGCCAGACGTTACTAAGTTACTCCTAGTCAGTTCTATAAACTGATAAATTAATAGTAACTGGAAAAAAATTGTTAGCTTGTCTCTAATGTCAATGATTGTTCGCTTATTTGATTTTACCACAAATGTTCTAGACCTACAACTGTTAATACTGAGAACTATCTTCCACAATTAGCACAAGAAGAAAAATGTAACCTCAATAATATGCTGTAAGCGTAAATTTATTCCAGCTTACCCATTAAGTGAATATGGAGTGCAATAATTTCACCCACTTCATGTTTCCGTTAGACTGTTGATGTCTTGTCACAGTTTTGATAAGTCATTTATATAGTTGACACGTATAATTTTCAAGAACATCTTCAAATCATACCTGAGGCTAATGAGATCTGGTTGGTCTTATTGAGCTCATGATTAGCTTTAGTTCAGATGTTTTCTAAAAGGTTTCAATCAGATGAAGACGGTGATCCAGTGGTAGAGAGTTCTGTGCCCTACATATGAGCAATGTACCTAGACCACATGCGATGAAGCATCACGTTGTCTTCATACAAAAGCGGTCGACTTGTTCCAAGCTCATGAGAGTGCGTACGTGCAACAGCATCGCATCAGCTCTTCAAATGACTCCGATCACTTTACCTGTAAATATGGATGGTGTACCTACCTAATTGAGCTACATGATCTCCGTACCGGCTGAGTGGTATCCTGTCTTGAAAACACCCGAGCAGTACAATTTGAAAGTGCAGTGCGATTGCTGATTCGGCAGTCCAACGCCTTACACAATGACTCTAAACTTCTTGTGGATACCAGTTAGAGTGGTCGGATTTTAGCAAGTGACTGTTGTATTTGTGTGCTTCAACCAGTGGTTCAGTGCGCACTCTTAAATTGAGGAATGGCACAGCTTATGCTATGTCCGTTAGAGGGTAAAGGATTCACTGTTTAGTCTAACGAAGAACGCAGTTTGGTATATTAGTTTCCTTGCATTTCCTCACTTCCAGTTGTCTATGGATGAATTTCACCTCTCTCAATCAGCAGGTTTGATCTCCATGTTTAACAACAAAACCAGGGTTCATCATCCACATTAACCTGACGTTTATATCGTAATAGTTTGCTAGAGCCGATTCAGCTTAGTCTCGGTCGACGGTCAATTTTGGCGTGCATACACAGAGGAAGAAGCTGCCCATGACATAAACCAGCGTCGGTCATTTGGGCAATGCATAATGTGATCACTATTCACGTTATACTGAAAATGAGGATAGACTTGTGTCCGGTGCTTACTGAAGTTATCAAACAAGATAGACCTACCAAAATTGGTTGTTTCGGCCCGGGCGTGATTTTGCTCTTTTCATTCACATCCATGAATAACGCCAATTATATTCTGATCTTTGCAAATCATCGGATAAAACATAAATGAAAGGCGGTTGTAATAATGTGAATTCTTGCAGGAACGGAAGAGACTTACCATTCATTTGTAGTGCAACAGTTCAAATGAAGGCAGACGAAAAAGCCTGATCATTTTAAGTCATGTACCTCCAACAGTTTTTTCATGTCTTGCACACTATTATTTATTCGAGTAATAGACTGACCTTTTCGGATTTACTGGTTAATAACTTTGTTTCCAATTAAAGTGTCTAGCTCGTAAAACGCAAGAATTCCTCACACTGTTTTCAGAGTGTTGTAACCAGTTCACTTCGAAATTCCTTGTCATTTGTGACTTTTTCATTCAATCCGTTTTGTAGGTTGAACATCGGAACTTCAATAACAGAAACATATCCAGTTAGTGGTAACCAAGATTTCCAAGACAGGCGCTTTCAGACCACAACCTACTATATGTTCAGGTTCTTCAATTAGAAAGCGCGGCTGCTTTACAGACTATCGCCTGTGAGAAAGATTGTGCGTGGAACAACACAACCTGTATCTTCAGCTCTCATCGTTCTCTTTCTATGGCGTCGAAGCCAGCCTTCAGTTTAAGCTAACACAACGCACCGACAATCAGATAACTTCAATCACTTCCCCAACATTTCGCTATTCTTATAAAATCCTAAGGAAATCTGACGGTATTTCGTATCGATGTATTAATTAGAACGAAACGGATAGCCTGCAACTTCAGATTGCCCATGGTAATGATGTGTAGTCCTGGCACAATGCCCAGGGAGTGACCGCATCAGCGTGTTATCGTGATCAGAACGGAAACACCGTGTGTTTCTCACATGACACTTTCTGATTGACCCTGCCTATCAAGTTGTTTTAATGATAGCTCAAATGAGTTAGAGACATCATTAGATAGCGAACGGATAGAAATGCATATTTGTGCACAACCTGCTAAAAATAGCAGTCTGAAGGGATGCGAACGATTAACACTCTCACAAACCGTCTGTCAAGGTCTTCTAGAGGAACGAATATTCAGACAATGGGCACTGTGTTTATAATAGTTATGTATTGTCAACCAGGTTTTCCGACTGTATAACTTTTCGGTATGTGAAAAAATAGTATGGGACTAACTGGTAAGTAAAGTTCCTTCGTAAAAAACAATCGTTTCAAATTCGTTACTTTGAAGTTCTAGGTGGGAAAGATCTGAAGCTGGGCGACCAAAGGTGCACGGAGAAATTCGTTACTGTCTGACATTGATACAGGTAATATGACTGGTGGGCAGTTTTTAAGGATCACGGCACAAAAGAGACAAGATTCTTGCGATGAAGCTGTAACAAACGTTACTTTAAGTAGAAGTTTCCCAGTTAGTCAGTAATGCAGAAGTGGTCAGCTTTTAAGGGAGAGAGGCTTGAGCAAGTGTCCTAAAATGTTCCTCTTAAATTCGGGAGAATATGACGGCAAACAAGAGGGTCACTGCAGGGATAGAGAAAAAACGAGAATCGTTTATAAGATTAAAGACGATAATTAGACAATGGCGATTTATTTACAAATTGATAGTAACTTTAGATAGCCGTTGGAGGTCATAAGAAATTGAAAGACTGAGGCATTCTACAGATTTAGAAGTTAGTATAACAACTTATCAGATGGACGTGGGAACTGACTGAATGAAAATATCTACTTGTCTGATACCATCAAAGAGAGTGAAAACAGATCAAGATATTTTGTGGAGGTTAGCGTTCTTCGATCACCTTCAGATAATTCCAATAGGTTTACTCCTGCGTGTTCTAGGGGCGTTGTTTGAATCTTGGAATTAAAACTGTAAAGCGCCGCTTCATCAGTCTGTTCTCAGATCATATTGAGATATCCTTCACCTACAAATTAAAGACGAAATAAGACAAGATAGCACTGTGAACAACTTCGCAGTCATTTTTTATAATGGGATATTCTAATCCATTCAGGTTGGTATAATGAGGGAACTGTGGAAATTAACCTAAGTTTAATTTACCAGAAAGGAAATTCATTTATTGACGTCGTTTAGTCCCCCAAAACCCGTAATTGATCTGCAGGAATGCGTCCATCTATAAACGTGATGGTCGGAAGGTAAACCACGAAATCCGCAAATTACTGCCCGCTAATAAACGGGAATGTCTTTTTCCCGCAACAAGCTAGCTTTACAACATTTCCGAGAAGTTGTCTGAACAGAATGAGAAATGAGCATGAATAGTTAATTTGCATTATTGCATTATTTGAGTCATTCTGTTAAGGGTGGGGAGATTATTATAAAGAAAGACAAGATTAAACCAGTCTTCAGAAGTTCATTAACAGATATAAACTGATCCTCTTCAGGATCTGCACTAACTGGTTAGTGGTAGTCTTATTATAATATCTGTTTCCATTCATCTATGTAATATGACTGGGTAGTGTGTTTTTGTTGATTTGAGTTGTTTGTACAGTCAACTAATTAGGAACTTGGGACAGTAATTGAAGTTTTAAACGGTTATTACATTGTACGAATTTATTCTTGTTGTAGGAGGCATATGTACAATACAGCTATACAATTGGCTTAATAAAAATTGATAGATGGATGACCAGCGGTTAAACATTGTTACAACTGTAAGTGACTTCTAGTTCCTCGTTTGTCTTCACCAATAAAACGTCTGAATGTTCACTCCTTGGAGACGTTGTGGTGACTTCTTGAAGTCCGACGTAGTCAAGATAGCCAACATGAAAATCTCGGATCTCAAGGATCGTAGACTGGGTTGCCTAATGTGTTACTGAATATTTCCAGCGAGAGTGCACAATGGATAATGCGACACTGTTTCATTTACAAGTGTCATTGTGCGTATTGTGTACAGTAAGGCATCCATGATGTCGCTGTGAATTATCCGAGTCACACACCGACCAGGTAACTAGTGTAGTGAGGAGATACGGTCGCACCATACTACTCACACCACTATTCAGTAGCGGCGGTTCGAGATTATCGCGGATCGAGATAATCGCGGATCGAGATAATCGCGTGATAAATACGGCAGAGATACGGGATGGATCGTTGGAGGGTAGAATGACATATAATGGTATTCGCTACACGACGGAACTGATACATGGTGTCTAGAGCGACTGGAGTATCCTCAGAAGAGTAT
>QNGE01004651.1:0-30569 GCA_008508345.1 Paragonimus westermani | reverse complement strand
TTCGCTACACGACGGAACTGATACATGGTGTCTAGAGCGACTGGAGTATCCTCAGAAGTGTATGGTGTGCATATGAGTGTTTCCGTTTCTTGTCGTGCTCAGACGCTTAAGTAGTGTGTTGGTTTCTCCAATAAAGCAACCTTTGTGTCGTCCGCCTTTTGGATTCACAACACTAGTTTCTTTGTGACTGCTTCAGACCGGTGTGGTCGATATTATCCAGAAGCTGTTAGTAGAGCGGGAAAGTAAATGTGGCATATCTTGCGGTGTATGTATGGACGGTCTGGTTTTACAACTGAACTACGGTTGCAGAGAGCTTCCTGATTCATTTGTCAAGCCTAACCAAAGAGGTCCTTAAAATAGTTGACTGAAACAAGATCACCAAAAACCCATCTAACTTTACAAATAGGATCCTGGTCAATTTGATTTGGAAGGTTCAGTAGTCAAAAGACGGTGTTAAGCGATGCTGAACTTTGGCCTAATAGCCACTAAAATTCGATTGGACATAAAAGTCCAATCACTATTTTATTTTCGGTTTATGGTATGCGAAATTACGTCTTTCTTATAGCGTGTATTATGTCCATATGTTTCATAATATGTTTTCATTAGAACGAAGAAAGTCTGTACACCTCAACTGACTTCAGGTATCTTGAAGAAAAGTACACTACTCAGCCTGTCTTTGTCGAAGGTAGTGGGTACCACTGAAGGTGCCACGCGAGAGGTCATTCACATAGAGGCCGTCTCTTTCATTACCCTAATATTAGTAACATTTTATATGGTGTTCTTGTTTATACAGTCACATACTTTATGATATTAGTAGGCTGAGCCGCTCTGACTTGCGCAGCCAGCTTAAGAACGGTGAGCAACAGGAAGTTCAACATAAGTCGTACTTTCCATGCGGTCCCTAAGTTCTTAGGTTGCACGGTGGCCTATGGAGAGTGAAAAGAGTTAGACGCTGAGTCTGAGAAGGTTCCGTAATGTAACCTGATAAACTGTCCGGTGCCAACGTTATGGGATTTCCAAATTTTTTTAGTCAAGCAGAATTCAGGTCTCCTCCGTCCTCTTATTTGAACCTAACTAGTGATAAAAGAAAGGGGAGCCTTTAAGTTAATTTCGCGCAATTTGCCTTCCTTTGTACTGCGTAGACAGTACTGTTCAGAGCCCAACAATCGAATACTAGTTGAATCGACGAAACTGATCATTTACCCATTCAATGGAATATATTAATTAAGATTATACAACTGTGTGCTTCAAATTATTCACCACTGTAGCATTTTCCAGTATAAATGTACACATGTACACACTGTTCTGAAACTTAACAACTGCATTCGATTGCTTGATCTGCCCAATCCCCGCTAATTTTGATACCGCCTTGTCTGAAATTCAAGATTTCAGTATCGATAGTCAATTATAGGCGTTTCACACGAGAATAACTTACTTAAGCTGTCTGAATACATTCACGGACGATTCTGTAATCATGGAAACGGTTTGCCATAAATGCTTGTCTTAGAAAAATGGTTGAATTTCTGTATTCTGTTCCGCCACTTCGTCTCTGGCAATGGTGAATCACGCGTGTGATCTGAAGCAAAAATTTGCCGTGCGGTTTGTAGGGTCAGAAAATAGCTTATGCTTTTTATTATCAACCAGTAACATCGATAAGGTCGGACATCATGAAAACCGTTCAGCGAAGAAATTGAAAACAAGTCGGTCTATTGGTTGAAGTGCGCGTTGTTACGGTTGCTACACGTTGAACTGAACATTTATTTGATGGTAGTCTCGACAGTTAGATCCCCTTTTTAGCGAACTCACATTGAAAGGTGACACGGGAGTCCGGTACCACGCTGATCGAAGCATGCCAGCGTTGTCAGTCCTCTCTCGGACCGGTATTGGCACTCTGGCCTTTGTAACTTCTGGAGGAGCTTCTAAAATGCCGGTGTATTCAAGTCGTATCAGCCATTTGTATTGTGTTTTTTGACCTGCAAAATTTTGAATTGCTAGACATCTCTTGGAAGCCCTATGGGGATGATCAACAATGCAGACAAACAATGTTTTGTACGGCTGATGTGTGTTTGGACCCACAGTCAGTAGTGCTGCGTCAGTCTCCTTATCGACAATTCCTACAAACTGTGTGCACACTTTTTTACTCGTCACCACCAATATCTGATTTTCTCAGCGCTGAGGTCTGTTCTCAGTTTCCCCATGCCGTGAGCTATACAATAATTCACTAGATAGAACGTTGTTCAACTGACTGAAACACGATAAGAATGTCTTAAACACTGGGCAATCGATTAGAACCAAAAAGAGCAATTCTGTTCACACACCCACTCAGGTTATCTCATGGACTGAACACTGTTCACAAATACATTTGATAGAAGGTTTGCGAATGATAATTGATCTGCACGAGGATAGCATAAAATTGATTGATACGCTGTCCACGTTAATACGAAATCCGGAACGGGGTTGCCGCTACGGAAGATGAGCTTTAAATGGCGGAAAACTCGAGTCTACTGTTAACTTCAGAAAGTTCATCTAGATAAAAGGACACGTCCAGATGTGCTTTGAATTTAGTTTGTTGCGGTGCTGTTATGTTACAAAGCTAGCACAACACATCTTTTACATTTATTCGGTGTCTCGTATATTTTCGCTTCATCCTGATGCATCTTAAGAAAGTTTTGTCTTTTTCCTGTCCGGTTTTATCCACGCCAAATCGAAACACACTGCCAGTCGGAATCACTGTTGAACGTTATGCAACACTACATAAATAGATGGTCGTCTCTGTCCGTTTTACACTTTAGGTGGAACATTCTACAAACGCGTTAACATAGCTCGTCTATGAGTTCACATTTTGTGTGGATATTTTTAGTGTTCTCTACCACTTTATATGGCGGCACCATTGCTCCAATTGGACAAATTTTTGATAGACATAGATTTCAGGTAACACTAAACGGATGCCACTACCGCAGTGGGTCAGTCACCTCCGACACTTCATCGGTATGTGCCCACTAGCCTCAAAAACGAGCTTGGTCAGCGAACACTGAATGTACGCTGCTGAAACCTGGCTCTGGTCACTAAAGCCGGAATGTATACTCTGCCTAGGTCCGACGGATTTTTCACAGTTGTCATAATCACAGTGCAAAACTAGTAGTCCACGTCAAAGGAACTGGGGAATTGATCCAAACGGAATACTCACTCCTACTTGAAGCGGTATAGCCATGCACTGGTGCTGCACAGCCACCATTTGTTCAAAGAATTCACTTTCACGAGTTAGTGAGAGTAGGCCGTTCAACAGTGTCAAGATGAGACCACGAACTCATCGTGCGCCTCTCTTTGCTTCTTTGTCAGTGTGACCTACACGGTATCCGCTAATCTAATCAGTTTACAGTTAAATCTGACACTTCTGTACATAACTTTTGCAATTTGACTACCAAATTGTTATACAGCTGAAAATGGAAATAGTCCTTTGTAACATTCTGCAGTCGTATGAACGTTCATGAAATTGTAGTGCTCAATAACGAGTTACTGGAAAGCCTGAGTGAATACAAACGTACCTTATTAGACTATCAGTGAGAAGAGATTGAACGGATACAACAGAAGAGTTACAGAGTTCAAGTAAGTAACTGTAATCAAAGGATTTGACCTACATAAGGTGTTCACCGGTATTCAGGATGACCACCACAATGCCCGACTTTATCAGTATCTGGGAAGCAAAGATATTACAGAGTTACTGTGGACTACTGAAGCGCGATCGGATCTGCGACGATGTTCGTAGTATGACGAAGCTAAAATGTTGGGTGAAAGATCCGTGCAGTATCGTCAAACCACTGCGCAAACTCAGAAAAAAGGACCGATATGCACAGACTCTCCATTGTAGCACATGGTCACTTCAATCAATTTGAACAACATTGGAAAGTGATGGGGAAAGTTTTTCTGTACAAAAGTAGTGTTGCAAGTTAACAAAAAATCATAAGAGTTCCACAAAATAATCACAATCGGGTTTGCAATCTGTTGCCTATTCAACTGAACACTGTTCCAACAAATGATCGTAGACTATTTCATAAATCGAATGCACACAACTACCTTATAGAATATGGTACGCTTCAAACCCAGTTGTCCTCCGATAATATCTAGGAGTATGTAATCACTATAACGGCACACGTTCTTCCATAATGTACCCATTTAAACAAACGGAAATATCTGATCCATTCATGCATTTTGTTTTCTTACTCCAGCAATTATTAAAATTTCCCTAAGTAACCATATAAGGTTGGAAACAAAAATGTTACAACGAAAACGCAAAATTTGTGGATTAGATTGCTATAGTAACAACTAGGGTACACACTACAACAGACGTTCAAAACATAACTTTGACGTGATACAGCATATCTAGCGTGGGTAGGTCGAGAGGTCTTGCGGCTACTGGCGCTCATGCACGAAAGTTCGAATATATTTTCGTGCGGAATTTTTATTTAACTTCTCTGCAAGTTTTGTCGACCTCAGTGAACATTCTAGATGGCACAAACTCAAGCACCAAAACCGTCATTAGGACGCACGCTTTTAGAAGTTATCAGTTTCAGATTGAACGACACGCCGGACTGATCTACTCAACTCTCATTATTTTCCCCATAAAATCGTTTTCACTTCCCACTGATGCCAGAGATTGCGTGAAGCCGCGTAAAGTGAATAAAACATAGATTTAAAAACAATAAAATTAGCTTCAGAGTCGGTAGTGAATTTTATCATTGGTTTCAACTTGTGCTTATGAAAACATTCATCCACAATAAGGTGGTGGTCTTCTGTGAAGTTGAGCACTTATCCAAATCACTTCGTCTCCCTTGGGATTCTCTAGTTTTTATCACCAGCTTCCCAGCTTAAATGAGGTGTGTTTTAAAAAGTCACTCTGAAATCCACCAGCCGTTCAACATTGGAACTGTGTTACTCATAAGTAGTTTGGTAGATTGATTAAATTAAGGGTAAAGCAAATTTTAAAGGGTTTGGGTATCGAGTATATTCGAACCAAAATTGTTAAACACCTTGTGGGCAACACAATTGTCAGAGGTCTTTGTCCGAAAGATTAGGGATGATCTGATGTTTAAGGTAAACAAACGTTGAAGTCATTGCTACGAGCTGTATTGTTGTTGTGATGTTTCAAATATTTTCTAATATTCGCGTTTCTGTTCTTCCAAAAACGGTTTAAGGTTAAAATGGTTTATCATATCATTTTGTTTACTGCGGGGTAATCACTGTCAAGCCTCTAAGAAACTGTCAAAATGGAAAGATGGAACTGTTTTAAAACCTGGCAGAGTCGGGAGCTGTGGTAATGGGTAATCAGCAATGTGTGGAAAGAATGAATGTCATGTTTTCAGATGACACAAAGTTTCTACTGGACAGCTAACCTGAAAATATAACGCTGGTGGAGAAACACATTCGCCGTGAGTTGCAGTTTTTGATTTTACCTGGGTACAAAATTGAGAGACAGTACAACTTTATGAAACACATTGGTAATAGGACTCCGCAACTATACGGTTTACCAAAGTTTCACAAACCTCAAGCGCCCTTACGGCCAATTTTTGTGATGTCGGGTTCATCTCATCAAAAAATGATCAAGTGGTTAGTGGATGTTTTACGGCCAGTTCACGCACTCACTTCCAAATTTTGTCTAAAAGGTACGTTTGAGATGTGCAGAATTCTAGATAATGCCGACCTGAAAGGAAAGGTTATGTTCTCTCCTAATGTAAACTCGCTTTTCACAATTGTACCATTAAAGGAAACGGTCGACTTTATCTGTGACTTTGCACTAAATCATAACATTGATCTGCATGTCCCACCCAGTTTCTTGAAACATTTGCTATTATTGTGTACTGAAAACATCGAATTTTATTTTCAAAACACGGGATTTTAAAAAGAACACGGGGTTACGATGGGTAGCAGTTTAGAATCGAGTTTAGCTCAACTATTAATGTCTGTGATTGAACTCCGTCTCGCAAGTACACTGCTTTACACCCCGGTATATCGTCAGTATGTTGGCAACGATAGTACTTGCACAAGACAAATCTAACGTTATCCTCTGAGTTTGAAATGGAAGACATGCTCGTTTTTCCGAACGTCGGCATCAAGCGACGGAATAATGGCACAGTGTGCCGATTGGTACAGTGTATATCCACCTGTGAAGGACAGTATTTAAATTTCAACAGTTTTAACCCATAAAAAACGGTCGTTGTCTCGTTGTTTGTTTCACAGAGCGTGAACTGTATGCACGAGTGATATAGAGTTGAAATTTATTCGTGAGGCTGTGGTCTCCAACGGTTATCCACTGGGTTTCATTGCATTTCACAATAAGCCGAAATTAATAAACCCACAAGAAACGTCTGTCCCGAAGAAACCGGTGTACCTGCAGTTACAGTACAAAGAAGATAGTAATATGTCGTTCCTACCGCGACGACTGATGCAGGTCATCCAACGGACGTACGGTTACACTGCGTTTACTCATTCGCACCAGGTCACTCACACTTCCTTACACTAAGACGCGGACACCAGAGCTGTCCACTTCAAACTGTAGCTTCCAGCTCATTTGCAGCTGAGGTGACGTATACATTGGCAGAACAGATTGATCCGTGCGCCTCAGAATGAAGGAACACGTGCCCAAGCATATCGAGGACTTGCTGTATGGCGTGACCCATAGCGACCCTACCAAACGACGCAAGCCGGCTTCTTTGATCGCCAGTCACCTGCTGGAGACCGGTCATGACGTCGACCGGACAAAAGCTTTCCGTGTGCTGATTTGTCATCACAGGCCTGTCACTCTTATGTCACTCGAGGCGCCGGTATCATGCGTAGCAAGTCAGTCCTCTGTGTCCAAAAGCTGTTGACTCTCAACCACCATCTGCAATAGTTCTCACCAATGACAATGTTTACACTGACTTGATGCATGATCTTACTTCACTTGATTATTTTTGTTGTTCACCGCTGTTATATGTAACAACTGACGAGAACGTATGAAATGGTATTACCATCTTGCAAAACCGGTCTTCTAGATTCATGGTGGTTAGTAGAAAATTCTGTCACCAAGCCCTGTCCAACATAGAGCAACCACTACTCGATGAGTTTTCCACAAAGTTCTCCCACATTTTCATTGGGATTGAGTTCTCGTTGTTTCCTATATGAGAGACCTATACACATTCAGTGTGTCCTTATATGAGCACACTCCTGACTCTTTCTGCTACCTTGGCGTGGTGGCCAGGCTAGCGTGCTGTTTTGATCCGGAGGGCTGTACTGACTGTGACTTCCGTCCTTCCAGGTTCAACCTTGTCAGATTGGCCAGGGGGGAGCAGCCAGACAAAAAGCAGATGCGCGAGTGGCTGTGGTCTTCTATCCATTCTTTTCTTCGGATTTGTTGGTGTATTGTATGATGAATGGTCTGCCTGGCTTTTCATAGTCCAATGAGAATTTTGCTTTTAATCCCTATCTTCTTTAGGTTGCACTAACCTGCACTCCTATACTGCAACGCTTCTTGTATTACACTTCAAAAATCTTTCTTCTCAGTGTAGATTTCGTCATTGCAGCCTCTCTCTGATTAGTTTCCGAGAGATAAGAGTTTCCTTTCCTTATTAGCCAATCAAGTGGCTAACCAGCATTGGCCGGCTGGACACAAAGGCCCCACTGGCACACCTCCCGGTCTTATTCCTTCGGGTTTACACTGGATATGTGGTGTGTTGGTGGAACTGCAATTGGTGCAGCGCAAGCCAATTGCAGTGATGGCTAAGCGCGGGCGTCCTTTGGCTTCGGTCACTGTGACAGGCTAATCCGAATCGGATGCCGCCAACCATATGAACACACTGATATACATAAACCTAGTGATGAAATCTTGATTTAAGAACTAACAAAAGTAGTTGTATAGGCCAAAATACGTAATCTGACGCCATTATCAACAATATGATCTTTCATCCCCAGGTTAATGAAATGGTTGTCATGCGGTTTTCTGTATAATCCCACAAGATGCGTCCGCATCATTCATATATATTTCAAATACTTACATTTTGGTGGTCATACATTTCAACAAATTATCACTGATGTCTCAGCCAAATTCACAAGTTTATTCTCTTTACTCGTACCGGCCGTAAGACCTGCAGTCGTCGGTGTCAAGTGGTTCACACTTGCTTGAGTTACAAGTGGTTGTGGAAATTGGCCAATGGAGATGTGGGGTTTTCCCGAACTGTTTTTGGGCATACAGACGGGATTTGTAGAGGCTGATGGCAATAACCTCAACCGTTGATAACAGTCGCAACCTAACAGCTCTGGAGTGGGATTGATGAACCTTGTAGATAACTCGGAAGGCTCCATCGGGCTCAGTTTGATGACCAGTGTCAATTAAGTGAGAACCGATTGCACTGGAACTGGAGCTTATCGAACCCTTTCGGAGCAAATTCGGAAGGTATTCATGGATCCTTTCTGATAGTCACCTTGTGGTTTCCTCACCCTAAAAGACTTGACAACAACAAGTGAGATGATAATCACAAAAGGACGAGGAAAACCTAGGCAAACTATATTTGAGGTGTGGCACCAGTATCGGGCAGGTATTGAACAATACGATAACCCGTGCTGCTGGATAGGCCTTCTCCACTGCATTGCAAACTCGGCGAGTGATAATTTCACTGGTAGCTTTAATCTTGTATGATAGAGTGATAAAAATGGGTTTTTTATCCACCGTCTGGACAATTTCATGCCTCCCTTTTGGTTGCATGTTTCTGTCCAGAAATCGCTGGGGATATCCATTTAGTTTATGATTTAGAATGCTTAATAATTCCTCTCCAGCTTATGCATGTTTTCTCCCAGTTGAACGTTGGTACACTGGTTCTACTTTTATTCCAAGTGGTTTTCAATGGACCTCTACTAAGACAATAGATTCAGCTAAAGTCGGCTTCCGAAGCAAAATGCGTGACCAGGTTAGTTCCTACTCTTCCGTTGGCCTCAGATTTGTTAACAGACTAATTATTTATCCGTCGCATGACAGTCACAGTTTTTATCACTTGCATCAGAATGGAAATACTAGATAGTATTACTAATCTACACACGCACGCGCCTCCGTTTACAAAACACCCGTCTTACCTTCTCGAAAAAGTTGTTTGAAGTAAGCACAGAGAGTTAAGTGGCCGAGGATAGCGATTACTTGACAGTTAACTTTTAAACAGTAGCATTGTATACCCTGTACAATATCGTAAACCAGTACTTTGCCAACTGTTTTCATGCTTTATACTTGATCCAACCTCCCTTTCTAATGGCTGTCTTTCTAATCATCGAATTCGAACAAAATTCCGTGATATTCTTGTCTGTTCGCACACAGGTGTGAAGTAGTTGAGTTTGATCGTGGCAAACTCATAGATTAGCCAAAAACACCACTCCGAGAAAACTGTGCAGGCAGTCAGCCTTGTTTGACCTTAATTCGACTCAATGAATGAAATTGAACGCTGTTGTAATTGTGTATAGTTCTCTTCTTGAGAAGAACTCAACACAAACAGTTTCGTCTAAGACGTACATGAAAGATTTGAAACGGCTTTGCAGTGGACGCACTATTTGGAGTAACAAACAGTTCGGAATTTTACATAAAGTACCTTTGAGAACTGAAGTAGAACAAGTCGCCCTTGGTAAGAAACAGGATGACGGTTTAGTCATAGATACGGTATGTTTACTTCTGAAATTCAGACCACCCGCTTGGAAAACTGTTCGCGATCAGTCTTCTGAAATCGTCTTGTCCAACTGGATTCAGATTTGAACATGATGCCTGAAACTAGCTTGCAAAATTTTGGGCAAATATGAGAAGTACATAGGACCAGCGTAGTTTAGCCTCTAGTACTAACGGAAGAGAACTGTGTTCCCCCTAGGCTATTATAAGTATACTTTGGGACATTTCGATTACTGGCCTGAGTCAGTGGGATCTGTGTCAAGCCCAAGATTCTGTGAATGAATAGTCTTTAAGTGAATATTGATTAGCCCTTGTAACGTATCCAGACCTTACGTCGTATATAACCATAATACTGGCATCGTCGGCGCAGAAGTGTCATGCACAGACTTCCAAACCCCAGGAAAATTACCATCTCCAGTATTCAGCTGTTCCGCTTTTGAGTTCTCTCGTAACCTGTCAAACTTGTGTACAGCCTCTGACTTTCAGCTAGTGTATACTGTTGACTTCCTTGAATCATAACCCCACTTTTCAGGTACGTCATACAGGAACGCAGTGTTGTTACCATTCCAAGTGTGTTGGTCATGTAAAAATTTTGCCCACAGATGAGGTCTTTTGATAAGTATTCTTACCAGACCACTAAACGAAGTATATCGGGACATACCTTGTAACCTGTTTAGGATACATTCCTGTCTTCATCTACAAGTATTTAATTAAAATTTAACTCATCCGTAGTCTTTACACATCTTTCCATTTCTGAACGTGTCTTATTGAACCCAAACTGCTACATTTGTCAGTGTTACGTGTCTTCAACACTGTAGCAGGTTATGGAGTCCAGAGGGTAGTCAACAGAGTCAACAACAAACACAATCATTGAATGGCCTCGAGTGATTCCGAAACAATCGAACCGCAGTTGAAGTTAACCACAGCAGAGATGGTTGCAACCTGTTAGTGTTTTATACATGTATTCACCTAACTTATAATTCACATGATGTTAAATTTTTCCCATTATGTATTTACATTTTGAAATACTTTTCGTCCATTCTGCAGCCAAATGCGGCGGAAGTAAACGGACAATGAGATGTTGTTCAGATTTTGTGCATCAGGTCGTATGTGAAGAACTCACATTCCCCCAAAACCGACTATAATGTATTTGTTCTGTTTGTTGTTTAATTTGCAAAAATAATTGCGCGTCCCATATTGCTTTCAACTGTACCGATGAAGCTGACAAACAGATTCGACGAGATAACTGCCTAACGTCTTTGTAATCCCTAAAACAACGAAACGGTGTTAATTGTTGTGACAAAATATGAAGAGAATACATGTGCAGCACAATAATCAGACATACTGGGTTCTGTTATGGTCATAACTCAATAAGCTGCTACTAAACTCATAGGTTCGCAAGTTTATAGGTAGTTGCAGGAAGAAGAAGGTTCTTTGTGTGTGCATTTTAGGCTTTGTGTTGGTCAGGATAAATCCTGTTGAACAAATGATGGATTTAAACAAGAATGAAACAAAAACTGATTAGAGGGTGACTTAAATAAGCTACCGCAGTACAACTAGATCAGCATATTATTGAGCAATTAGTTTAAGTCAGCTTTACTTCACCTTGTTATTGTAATTGCAGCCTGCCTGGTGTTAGAAGATTGTCTGGACACTGATAAAACATAAGCAATGGTTTATTTTTGGGTGTAAAAAAGGCATAGTTCCTGTCTCAACAAAATGACGTTCTGTTTAATGGACCTTCGTAAACAGGTTGCCAAGTTTGTTGTCGAAAAATAGAAAACAACTGTTCATAGTCCGGGTGTGGCAGAGAAAACATGGGTAGGCTTTGCACAGATTCGATCGATTGGATACTAATCGATCTCCATACTGAAGTCAATAATGCTAGATTCCAAAATATGTAGTCAACTTTGTGTATTCAGCCTGATACTGAACAAAAGGTGCAGATGCCACAAATTTACTTTCTGCTTCAAATAATCGCTTTCACACAAAAATGAATTCTATGCATACCCACAATGGTTTTTAGTTGTTACAAAAAGGTGGTGTGATGAACAAGATGTTTTCGGGGCTAGTCATCTGCAATCCGTGTATGTAGTGTATATACGGAAAACTGTCGTCAAGATGAAATGAACGAAACAACCGATAAGCCCAAGTGGGATCATTCACGTCATAGCTAGGATTGGTGACAGAACTTTGATAGGATTATGTCACACCTGTGACGCAACTGTAATCAGACTACTGATGAGTAGTCGGGGATTTGGTTTTATTTTCAAGTTGACCATCACTCACATTCGATCGCAGCCAACGCATTCAGATAGACTTTCCAGTCGGCCTCTTTCGAAAAGAAGCACTAGACTCGAGTTTCGCTCTCATTAGAGCTCGTCACTAGTGCATATCCTTGCCACGGCCGGGATTTGAACTCCGGCCATTCCAATCATGAGGCAACCGTGTTGACCACTGCGCCATTGACCTCACATTAGGCACGACCGAATTATCCAATCTGAACGCTCAACCACTCTCGCTTGTGAGCAATGATCAGGTTGCCCGATCGTCTCGAGCGAAACTCGAGTCGAAAGAGGCCGGCTGGAAAGTCTATCTGAATGCGAAGGCTGCGATCAAATGTGAGCGATGGTCAACTTGAAAATGCAACTGTAATCGTTGCTACTTGATGAAACGCAGTGTGAATGGTTGGCCACGGGAACCGTAGGTCTGAACAGGGCTCGACTGTTCAGTCAAATTCCGATCGTCTCAATGGCGGACAAATTCGGCATCGCAAAATTTTCAACCTGACTAGGTGAACCAAAGGAAATAAACAGGCTAGTCTGATGGTTTGTCACGAATCGACGAAACATGCGAAAATTGCATAGGAAGTTATCGTAGTGACTCTACTGTTAATCCGGGCTGGATGATACTTATGGGCACATTTAGTCAAATTTTCAGTCGGAAAACCTACTTTGCTAGTTCTACAGCAAAAGTAAATGAGTATGCACAGAAAAAAATGCAGCGAAAGACACCTTCTCAACCATGCTATACAGGATGTTGGAGTGAATTTGAAATAAACACGCGATTTGTTTCTACCGAGGACATTTTCCGGTTTTCTAGTGACCGATTTAGAAAGCGCGTATCCATTGAATGGCAGGGCGACACAGAGTTTATCGTTATTTTTGTCGTTCGTCTACTCCTTCATCTTGCAAGTAATCGTTCTATTTTTTCCAAGTAAATCAACCAAAATCTCAGAGTTTTGTCTGTCTTGAATATGATGAGAATACCTTGAGAGTGGGAAATTTTGAGAAATCAACAAAATGTGTTACTTAAAATTTTACATCAACGTTTACTTCAAACGACTCAACAAAATTTCGTAGACTACTGATTTTACTGTTATGATTCGTGCTAGTTTTCTACAAAGCTATTGTGTAAAATGTGATCGATGTTATTTTATGCGAAGGGATTATGAATCTAATTGAACAAAAACCATAAAAACGCTCCGATTGTAATGTTTCAGGAATTCTCATTTTTTCAATGTCGCAGTGCCTTTACGTTATCACAACTTTTCAAACGTTGTCACTAAACCAAACTTCCGGTAAGAAACCACGTACGTTAATAATTCCGGGAGTTGGATGACTAAACTACAAGAAAAAGTTCATTTACTTGCTAATCTTAGAGAAACTGTAGATATGTATTGATGTTTGCGCACTGATTGATTGGCACAAAATTTAGTGAATCTGAAACGTCAGCTTGGCGCTCACTCACCGTATCTATGTTTCCGTCTGCTCATCTTTCTCATTGCCGGTCTCAGCTTATCTTACGTCATCGGGCCTGTTTAAATTAATAGACTGTTGTTGAAAGTAACATAAGATGTGCTTTAACTTAAAAAGACCAGTCTCAACAACAGGCTGCGATAATCGGGAATTTTAGTTTTGAGAACATGCATCCAGATTACAGCCACTTGTTCCAGTACAAACGGCTCTGTCGCTTCCAGTGGTGTTCCATCCCAGGACACTATTTGAATAGCTGTATGAAAGAAAACGGGTAACAAGGAGATAAAGACAGTTTCAGTTTCTGGTATCACCGTGTAGATCAAACCGATAGTTCGAATTATCATAATTTAGTTTTTTAGCTTACTTTTCAACCCGTTTGTACTCATGCACACCGTTCACCTCGGATTTTCAGCCTATACCAGCTGTGAAAGCAAGGATTTGACGTGTTACTTCGAATGGATTTTGATGTTGATCTCAGACTGACACTTCACGACCGGCTTCTTCCGTATGGATTTTTCAACCATTGATAGTCGGAATAAGGGCTCACACCGTTTGCTTCACAAATTCGGGCCTCTATCGGCTGGGTCTTCAGGTCCGTGAGCAACACCCGGGAAGAGGAGCTCGAGTATAAATCGGCTTACCAATTTGTTTTGGTTTTGCTCTGTTATTTTCGGTGGAAAGATTTCACTTCGGTTGGCCAGCCTACACTGGCTGCAGCTGTCGTGGCTCGCAATGATGTTTATAAAGTTTCCCAAGTGGTCTTTGTAAGCCGGTTGACAAACAGTGAAGCTGCAGTTGTGAAAACAATTTAAACACATACTCTTATCACACAACAGGGATTGTCTTCTAATTTATATACAGTCGTCGTCCTTAGTTTAACCAAACTTTCGGCAAACCACCGACTATATTGCCAAAATATGAAAGTGAATCAATCACTTTTTACCAGTCGCATTTGGAACGATATCTCATGAACTAGAGTTTGCTCGCACACAACTTCGAGGTTAACATAAGCCTCATCCTTACCACAATGGTTGGAGTGAACCCTACCGCGGTCAGCACAAATGTGACTTTTGAAAATTTCTAATGCAAACGACCCCCACAAATTAAGGGTTAGATTTCCAATAGCTTAAATGAAACTGCGATAGGTTTCACGAAGCCTCACTTTAATTTCCTCTGCTGTCTTCGAAAGTGGCACTAGAATAGAGTTTAGTTTCCGTTAAAGGTCAGAATTAGTGTGTATTCTTTTATCCACCGAGATTTGAGTTTTGGCTGACGTTCCTTAACGCAGCTGTTGATTGTAGCGTAACTGAGCTCGCATTAAGACCGTATTATCACTCGTATTCAGCTGGTAATAATTTATTGCTCGTAATGCACGATTTTGTATGTACGTACTTATTCCTCGCGTATCACAGAAACTGACTTACAGCTCATTTAGCAGTGCACGTAGTTATTCATTCTGTGTGTTATTTCGTGTTCATTATGAACCACTTACCGATAGATAAATGAAAAACACAATTCAAATCGGGCAATGTCATAACTTCCTATTGTCAGTCGTATGGCTCAGTTCGTGTAAAATGTAGTCAACACTCAGCCAAAAGTGAAAAGAGGCGCTTTATTGGTCAATCATAAACAGCCTAAGTATAGCCACGATGTTAAAAGCGGACTATATGAAATGGGATTCAAAACGCATCCTACGACTACACATTAACGGCACTTCTAAGGCGGTAAACATTCACACCACAATAATTTTTCCATGAGTCAAGTGACAGACGTTTTTGATAGTATATTTGGCATCTAGATATATTCTATCCGAACGTTTCAGAACATTTCCTATTCGAAGGTATATCCATATGTGTTCGGATTAATTAATACACTCCATGCAAAATACTGAGAGGATTGGCACGCAGATTCTTAAGTATTAGTTTACCTGTGATTAAAATTATGTTATAAATATATTTTAAAATCAAGTTCTCTTATTTCATTGACACTAACAACACAGAACTTGTGATTCTTTAAAAGCCGCCTACTGCACTTCAAAAATGCAAAGTAACCAGGCCACCTACACTCGTATTATTTTAGTCAGTTGTTAGCTTTACATGTGAGAACATAAAGCATACCTTTTGGTATAAATAATTTCGAAGTAGCGGAGAACTGAACAAACAATAAACACAACATGCAAAAATCACTGGAAATTAATCATCAACCTAAGACAACCGTTTCCCGATCCGTGTTTGGAAAGAACAAACAAAGACCTATAGTATCCAGCAGATTTCGTTGTATTGTTGCTGGCTTTAAGTACAAATGAGTTATGAGTACAAAATTTTTAAACTGTAAAATAAATGCAAGTTTATAAATTGAACACCACGACTAATTGTTCACGGATTTTTCAGTTGGGCTGACATTCTAGTCAGCCTTTTTATCAAGGGGGTATCTTTACCAGAGGCTTGAATTAGAACTGCTGCCGTGATACCATAAAACAGCTTTGCTGACTGCAGCACGATTGGCTTCACATGGAAGACAGTTGGATTATACTTGAAAGTTTAACCAATTTAACTTGCAATTAATGAACGCTTCGACCCAGTCGCCTGGATAAGAAGTGCAGTCGGTCTGCTAACTGCAGCCGATAATCCTGCAGTTAGAAATTCTAATTCACGTTGAAGTTCCCACGACATTAATTATGTGCACCACAGGTGAGTTCTGACAAGAACAAAGACTAGAGATTTGTGCTAGAAACCATATCTGAATGAGAACGTTGCTATCAGATGTAAGTGCAGGTCAGCGTAAGTGAACCGCCATCGTGAATTCTCGTCAGCAACCCAAATACGAATCATTCCATTGTTATCAATTTGACGTCAAAGTCATGACCAGTTAGTTCGGCATGCAGAAAATGGAGTGTTGGTTTCCAGTTGTGATAACATCGACATAAGGCTAATTCAGACTAAGAACAGAACATGAAAGGTAAAGGATCCAACACCATCAAACTGAAAGTAGCACCTGATGCAGTTGCACGTGACGGATTCAACAATGTTTCTGTGTTCTGTTCTCTCTTAGTAAAAGCGTTTTCCACTTATTGCTGAGGCCGGTACCATTCAACATCGTCACTCCATATTGCGCACACAAAAGGAAATGATCGTGTTGCTGATGCTGTTTAATGGTAGCCGACCATTTGTGAAGTTGTTTTGTTGTTTAAAATCTGTACGTTCGGCTCATCTTCACTAAAGACTTTTAGAGAAACATCAGTCCAGTGTGATGTAGGTTTTTATTGAATAGCAGTCATTCCGAAAGTTGATAACTCGTTTATTCTTATTTACATGGATATGTGGTCACCGTTCATAAGGTACGCACATGTTGGCAATTAAACGGGCTGTTAATACCACCAGAAAATGTGGAATTATAAGAACACCTAAGTTACTGACCTTCAAGTTACACACCAAAGCTGCCTAATTTGGTCAGTTTATCCCGGTAACATTTCAAATATACCCATTGCGATAATGAGAGTAAAACCCATAGTTTTGATTTGAAAGTTTCTAATGACTGGGCACTTCATTAGCAGGACAAACGCAAGATGAATACTTATTTTAGACAACCAAAAAATGACTGAACGTATATTTGACTTGACGCTCAATTTTATCTCAAGAAAAGTTTATAAAAGGAAACATTGTTTTGGCAGTATCCAACCTCACAAAAATGTAACGACTGTTCGCTGAGAATCAGAATTGGCGCTTCCATCAAGGGAACAGCAAACCTAGTGACACACTGGGACGCAACTATTACTCTGCTGTGTTAGAACAATTTTTACACATTTGTGATGTACTGTTGGAATGTAAGGCAAAAACTTTAACTATCACCAGGTGGTTGTCTCGATGTGCATAGACCGGATTGTGATTTTCGTGAATTTGTTCAATGTTTCAGGCTAGCTAATACCGTTATCTCGAACAGTGATGAAACGCGTGCAGTCTGAGTGTCAAGCTGGAGAAACACTCCATGTTTGCCCTACCAGCAGGAAGCCCTGATGCATGGGGTACTACTGCGGTAACACTACACCACAATGACTGAAATTCGTATCTTAACGTGGTACTGAACTGAAGCTCTTTGAAGGAATGGCGGTATGTTGACAGTGGCGTGACTAAAGAAAGGTAGTCAGAATGTAAAATTAACATGGCTTCTGTTAACAAAGAACAGTATGTTGATATTTGTTAATTAAATTGGACTGAAACTGTTGTTCTTAAAGAAGTGACTTTATGTATATTTTGTACTCGCTTTCACGTGTTATGACAATCCTGATTCTGTTTTGCTGTAGTTGGTCAGACCATTCTTTGTGAATAGTTCTGAACAAATGAATAATATGAATCACTATTTGTTCTATGCTATATAGAAAGCAAATAGTTAAGATTAACCTGAAACACACCACCCGTATCTATCCAGAACGCTAATTTATCTAATAAATCAGAACAAATCAATTGAACAACGAGGATTTTGATACAGTTCAATCAGTTCTTACATTCTTATAAAACATATGAATGCATACTCGTCCAGATTCCTATGGTAACCGCAAAGCAGTCTGAAGAAAACAGATGTGTGCGCAACTCTTCTATCGTCAAACTCAGTAGCCACATTTTTCGTTCTCAAATCACACCTATGCTCATTAGTTTGGTGCATCTACGAAGACTGCATTCAACAAAATTCTGTTAACCACATTGATTGTGACCGCCAACAGATGTGTGTGACGCATGTACGACTCAGAGTTATGTTGAATTTTCACGTTAACGAGAATATTCCTGAGGAATTTGTTTTCATTCTTTCTTGACTGACTTAAAACTATCTGTTCGCCTGTGTGTATTCAACTCTATACCTGAAAATTTGGTTTCCAAATGTAGGCAGCACAGGCACGAATTCCCTAAGCCGTAGTGTTGTGTGTATTAGGTTTTGGTACCTCAGTCGGATTGGTCACAAATAAAATATTGATGGAACTGCATGGTCATCAAACCGCAAAGATGCCACAAAAAGATGGAGGCCGCAATTGTTTCACTGGATAAACTGGGTAGGTGTGACCTACCCAGTTAAGGTTCTTGTAACCAGTCGGATTTACATTGTTAACGAGTATACAAAGGATGTCGTCAAAGCGTGTCTCATAAGAGTTGCACTGACCTCCGCTGAACCTATCTGTGTGTTCTTCAATTTCGCCATAAAAAATATATGTAAACGGTAGCCCCAACTGCAATTATATTGTGACACCGTTCTTTTTTGATGAGTTCCTTTGTTGAACTTAAGCTGTACGTTATACGTGTCCAGATAAAGCAACTGACTGAGTTCGAAAGACGGTATCTGTATACCTATGCCACAATCCCCGAAGCCTGATAAATGTGCTGGTATCGTGTTGTTTAACAAATTAAATTATATTAGCAATACGAACATCATGCTAGGTCAGACCAAGTTGCGGAAAGTGTGTATTGAACAAGGAAATACCCCACAGATCGAGAAAGCAATATCACGATTCTTACGGTGCTTGAAACGGATTGAAATTATTGATTTGGTCACTTTTAAGAGTTCTCATAATCCGTGCCACGATCCCCAGGCTGTGTGAGTTACATAAAATTCAAGAAGATGGGGTGCAACTCAGATAGATTTTGGTGGTACCGAACTTTCTACACTACTCAATGACCAATTGATTGTCACATGTAGTAGATCCCGTCAGCCAGAAACTTTCGACACAGTGCACGCGATTTGTTTTTCAGCTTGTGAGTGCACTCATAGGCATCGGTTTAATTGGCCAATCAATATTTTCACTCGAAGTCGCACCCCCATTTTTCAACGACCCGCTAAAGCACACCATAGATTGTCTATGTGACTACATCAAGGGTAATGACAAAGATGTTCGGATACCATCAACCGAACTCGGTCAGTTACTTTATATACGCATGTATAACGTACATCTCAGGTTCAGCGAAGAAAATTATCAACAAAAACGGTGTCGCAATATGATCGAAGTTGGGGCCATTGTTTGCAGATATTTTCATGGCGAAATTGAAGAAAACACAGCGGGGTTTACCGGTAGACTAATGCCATTTTCATGAGGCTTACGTTGACATCTTCTGCGAACTTGTTGACAACACAAATCTGACTGACGTCTTGGCTGAATTCTCGTAATCATTCAAATATCTAGTTAGGAACGCTGAGATTGCAATATGTCGCAGTAAATTGCTTGCCTAATTGTGTACGTTTTCTATTTCTCAAACTGTAACTCGTTTGAGCAATTTTAATCCAATTTGGGTACATTTCCCATCTTTTTAGTTAATTCATGTCTCTGTTGTGGTGAGGGGTGGCCAAAGCACCGAAACTCTCTCGCCAAGTTCACGGCTGTCGTGAGTGAACAAATCAGTAAGTGAATGAAAACCTGGTGGTGAGTGGATTGTCTGAAGATCTTTATTTATTCTATGTATTCATCCGCTTAGTTGTTCAGCTGCATTAACTCTTTTAACAGCTAAGATTTTAACGCTAGTATTACTTCCGATTCTGACGATCTTTTGATTTTTTGGTTGTGGCTGCTGATTGTTTGTTCGGACAAAATTTAGTTGACATATTTCATCCGAAACCTTTACGAGCACTGTTTGTCTGTTTGTTTCAATTAAGACACTTTCGATGAACGCCGGAACTTTTAACTTCTTAAATGTGTACTTACACAACATTTTGTTTATTCTCGACAACTATCCGCACAAGCTGAATAAAGGATGTGTTAACATTTTGGCGCACACAGAAACAATACTGCAACACAGTCGTCATTCGTTTCTCGGAAGGTTTGACGCGTTCAATCACTGAGCAAGCGACTGAAGGCATATTAATGATACTGTGATGAACAAAGTTTCCCATAATTCAAACAATATTTCACCGAACGCCATTCATATGATATCCGTCAAACTGCTCTGAATGTCAATTTTTCGCCCAAATTCGACGATATTAATTGTTAGAAAGATGATATTCTGTTAGGATCAATATCGATGGTTCTATTCAGGTTTGATGAGAGTTGAAGAATTTACAGTTGGTCTTTTTACAGACTTATTTACCAATAAGTCGACAATCAAAATTGTCGCCCGAGGCCCGCCTTCAAGTCTTCCAAAGTGATTTTCCCATCCCCGTTCGAATCGAGTTGCATCATGTAACTTTTGACGTCTTTGGATTTGAATGTACTTGAAGACTTCTTGAAAAATGCCTTCAATTCTTTGTATGAAATTTTCCCACTGTGATTTGTGTCAATGTGGTGAAACATTTGCTCGATTTCAGCATCGCTTGTAAGACAAAGAATAGACAGAAAAGAGCTGTTAGTTTTTCGCATCAAAGCTTTCGATTATTGTCGTACTGATTTAAAAATGAGTATTAACACATACCAAGCAGCTTTTGTAAAAATGATTCAGTTGGGATTTAATATTTCATTCAGTGTACTGGTAACGATGAACGTCATTTCAAATGTTTCGGGAAAAATGGGTACAAATCTTTGACTGGCTTATGAAAAATGTTGCCTCGTTATCTCGATCATTCCAGACGGTGGTTCGGTAAGCAGTCTGAATTCGTTCACACTCAAGTGCCATTAGAACGAAAGCTACGGTGGTTGAGAATTATTCAACTCAGCAGGTTTGTCACTAGAACGGACAATTTGTGAAATCGACTCAGTTTCTCGCTTACTTCCTTCATAACATCTTCATCTGATGCACGCACTGCCAATTCTCTCTGGCTGAATTTTACATTCGGTGACATAAATAGATGGTTGGTTTTGAAGACAAATTCAGTCAGTATTTAAATCTGTTAACCTGTGTACCTTTGGTATTCATTAGTCATCTTGAATGAAAGTTAACTGAGGAAGTTTGTATTTAATCTAAACGTGGAGAGAGGTAGATGCGATGTTCCACAACCCGACATAACCATACAACTCTGCAACACGTTGCAACCAAACGTTTCCTCATTACTAGTGGATGTCTAACCGAGATCGTTAGATATTATGATATGTACAAATTTGGACAGGACAGAAAATGTTAGATAAATGTAATTCCAATTAGGCTAGAGAACAACATCCTTTCAGTTGTGTTCGCCTAAACGGAAAGCAATTTCCGACGAACTAAATGATGGTTATCAATTTGTCAGTACATGTTTCATCAGATTATCTAATACAACTGTTGAAGAAAAATGACTACACATAAGATCTCCAACAAATCATGAACAACTCACTCCATTCGCAGAGTATTCGTTTTCAAATTGTGTGTATTCAATCGGCAGGTCCGGCTGTATTGGAACAACAATGACAGCACGTGAATCCTACTCTGTGAGATTTGTTGTGTTTTTATACAAATATATATGTGTAACAAAAAAGTGTGAACAGTCTGAATACCTGTGCAAAAATGCCATGCGCAAACGATTGGCCCAGAACAGTAATCCTAAAGAGAAACAATGGCTGCCAATTTTTTAAAATTCAGGTGAGTTGTGCTTAATCATCAAATTGTTATACTCGCATAACTCTCTGAGTTAGTTTCTCAACTACTCCGGTATTTGTCCATGACCTCGGAAGTATCGATCAAACTGCTTTTCGTATACTGAGACCAATTTGACTGGGTAATCAAAAATAGACCAAATTTATGCAGTAGTCTGAAAAGACGATTGGACTGAAACGTCTTGAATGGTCACATGAGAAATATCAGTTTGAACACCGATCCTACAGTATGGACTTGTGTAATAATTCCAACATTTGGCACCGTGGCCTCTTTCTCAGCTGAATGTGCACAGTCCACGTAACATCTAGTGATCACTGTTAAACTGTCTGTTCTCATTCGATTATAATTGTGCACAGTTAAGTGGATGCAATGACAGTTGGTGCCAACGAACGCTTGCTGGGTTGCGATGGACGTGAAAACGACTGTGAGTAAGACAGTCTGGCGAATAAATCTTCGCACTCGGTTGAGCGATATTTGCTTACATACAGGACGAGATGTTTGAGACCGGGTTAGGTCTACTTCACTCACTCAGGAAGTCTCTAGAATTTGCTGTCAAACGTCTTCAAATGTATTTGCGTCAATTACTGAACGATGGTGGAGGCAGCCTTACGGTTATCAAGTGCTTCTCATCGAGTGGACGTGTAGGTAGATTGTTGTTGGCAGTTTCTGTATTCCACGCTCCCGAATAGACTAAATGGTTCTCATATACTCGTCTGTCAGGATAAGACAACTTGATTTTAGTTCAACCCAGTCAAATAATCTGTCGAACTGTCGGGAAACAGGCAGAGTCAGCCAGCGTGGTGACTAATATTTCGTGTCGGATTCAAAGCTCTCAGATCTTCTCTCGTCTCACACTGCAACCCTTAACACAAGTGATAAGTAGAAACGCTCTTAGTACGCACCGTCTAAAAATGCACTGTTGTGCAACGCCTATAGATGGCAGAATACATCGCCCTCACTATAGGGGGTAGTCTATTATGTTGAGATTAGTGCAAGTAATCCAGCCGAAACCAATTAAACCAGAGGTAATCAGCGCACTACAGCGACACTCTTGACAAGGGTCAATTCAAAGGTTATCAGATAGCAAGCGTTGTGTAGTATTGCTCGTTTGTTTGTCAGGTTTTGTCTTCAGGATTAGGACTATTAAAAAAACACTAGCAGCCATTGCTTGCCGTGGGTTTAACTCTGAGTACCACTCGCGGTTCAACGGGATGTTTCATTTTGACCGTTTCAATGAAATCTTGTTTAGAATATGTGAAATGCATTCATACTATAGGTTGTGTCTTCTTGTTATGCCATGCAAATTACTGAATGAGATTCGGACAGACAAATTTAGTTACCCACCTCCCGTTTGAAGATGATTCCAAATGGTAAGTTACATAAATTGCAGTTAATATGATAGTGTGATTTGTGTCCAGCCTATCAGATAATCTCATAACTGTTCACATCGGTTTATTGCATTCCGTAGCAGTTCACTGCCTCTGTTCATTGTAATCTACGTTTGGTTCAAGTGATAGCTGAGCGAAAGCGAACAATTGGAATTGAACGCGTAATGTGACAATGCTTCCGTCGTGTAGTTAAATGTAACACAACCCACTTGCTACCACTGAGTGGAACGTGTTATTAACATGTTTCATGGATGTGTGGCAAATATGAGCATCATAGCATACAACGTGATATTTAAAACGTTTGTACTCACTTAAAAGTCAGCACGAAGTTTTATGTTGAACACTCAGTTGCACACATCTCGACGTCGATTACTTTTTTATAGTTCTTGTGGTGAATTTTGATTACATACTTGTACAGCAATCACTGTATCCTTGAAAAACTCCACTGAGCTAAAAACAATTTCGATAGAATTAAACTCGCAATAGTTAGTCCTTTTTTCAACCTATTAGACATTGTAGTAGGGGCTCCTGGTCCAATTTGTAGCCGTAAGAAGAAAATTCTAGGTTCAACAGTTTCAAACAATGATTTTTAATGGTCTAGCGGGTTTCAGTTACTTCCCTCTTCTAGCACATAATATACTTAAATTCTACCAAGTGCGAAGAGTTGAACGGCAGCCACGGCCTCCTTGTTCAGAGGTCATAATGACATCCAGCCAAACACATTTAAGTGAAAAACATGAAACTGATCGTCAAAGAGAGGACTGAGAATCATCAAAGATTACAGATATAGTTTGTATGTAAATACAAACTGTTATCCGCTGGGCTCACGAGTTTGGCGAAATGAGTCATACATCGCAGAATTCTGCTGCATTTTGGTCAAACAATGAAGAGCAATATAGAAAAAGTGTATGACAGAACAATGTAATCCGAAATATTAAATACAAAATCCTATATGTGTAGTAGAGAAAACTTGATTTTATCCAGTTTTCACACGGATGCAAACACGTTCAGGTCGGTCCGTTCACCGAGATCTAACAAGACCGGAAACGTACGCGACGCGATTAGAATTACAGTTACCTGAGAGATGAATCAATGGACGATTTTTGAAAATATTCGTGATGGTTGCGAATATACGTTTCAGTGGTTTCTTGAGGTACATTATGAAAGTGTTTAAAAAAGTTAATGCGCAGTTTGGAGAAATATTAGAGAAGAGAGTATGAAATTTATGGATCACAGATGAAACGGAATATACAGAAGACAGAATTACATAGCTGTTGTCCACAGGCCGTCCTGGAATACTCTCTTCATTTTAAGGCTAATCTAACACGCTAATTCTTATGAACATACGAAGGTGGGCACAATTATAAGCGCTTCCATATAACACGACAACCTGGACTCATGTGTTGCGTAAACTGTCGTAAGTGTATAGGAAAAATCATAACTGGAACAACCATTAAGCACGGTTTCGCTTAAAGATATTTTTTCGGTTAGGTGAGTTCTTTCAAGACACTAATCTTCAAAATGAATGTATCTGTGACATAGAACATAGCTGGTTATTCACATACACACTTCAACAGGATTGCCTTAATACATTGCAACTTATGTGGCCTACTCACACATATAAGCATGAATGACTGACTACACAGTACGAATACACACTGCTATTTCAGTTGAACGCTCGCTAACAGGTTGACGGTGCATTTATGAGGAATCTTTTCTAACCTGTGCTGTTTGGTAGTTTTATAGCCTTATTCAATAGAAAAGCGCGGGAATCGATTTATGGGATATTTGTCACCCTGATGCAAGAATTATACACGGATTGTAAATAAAAGCACGAAGCACGCCAAAGGTGTTTCGATGGTTAGAAAGAGGTCGCATAAAAACTCTGAGTTGGACTGTGAACACGGAAGAAATGATTCTTCTCAGGGCTTAAAGACTCAGAATACCCAAAAGATTGATTTTTTAGCACAGTTTCGTTTAATTGCAAATGATGTTAGAGTGACCAGCACACATATATCGGCGGCTTAGGAAAAAGAGGTAGTTTGTGTTAAAACTTTTTCCAGAAGAACCAAATGATTCAGACAAAATCAACCGAGTACTGGAAGTAGACGGTACGGTTTGTGAGACAACGAATATTCACCATCATCAATCGTCAATCTTTCTAAGCAAAAAACTGTCACTGAACATTCACTATGGCACCAAGCTGAAAACCCTCTTAGGTTTTCTCGTAGGTGAGAGAAGAGCTCAAGCTACGACTACAATCAGTTACGCCGCTAATTAAAATGCTGCTGATGTTGCGGTAGTTCACATCACAGGTCAGATTCAAATTTCACGTCAAATCCTTGGTTTTCCCCGGTGACCGGATACAACTCGATTCTAAATAGTTATCCGGTTGATTCTACTGGAATGACGGACCGAAAGTCGAAGTTTCGTGCTATGGATTTGATCCCTTGCTAGAATATCGACCGACTTTACTCAGCAAAGCATAAAACGATGCGTGCGCCAAAAATAGCTGAAAAACTAGTTCAGGTTTGACGTGAATCCACTCCTATAACAATAGTGTGGTTCTCCTCAAATAAGTGGCCCATATTTTGCATTTTTCTGTATTCATCCATGCACAGACCAGTAAAACGTCCATCGTTGAGTTTGTTTCAATTGTTCCACTTTTGTCAGGCACTTTCGAATCAATCGCGGTAATCTACGCTAATAACACATTGACATTCCGAATTACACGATACCCAAAGGGAGTCAATGTGCTCTAGGAAAACGTGGATTTTCCTATTCAATATTTCACCAGTAAGCCTTGTCTGTTACAAAATACTTCGCATTCATTAACAGAAATGTGCCAACAATTAGTTGGGCGAATAGAAACTAAAATACCTCTGGAAAAATACTCAAGCATACTAGGGAAAGAGAATTTATATATTTTTGCATTTTGCGCAGCTGTGGTGACGAAAACGAGAATGGTATTGTACATTTTAGAAAGAACTGGTGAACGATTTCACTGTAGGTCTTTCTGTACAATATGTGACTCCGTCATGCACCATTTTTTGACAATATACATAAAAACGTCGGTATATGAAAGACGGCTGATATTGAAAACGTCCAGAAGTGGATCAGTAAGAGAATAGAGTGAACGGCTGTTAAGACAGACTGAAAACAGATGCAACTCATAATTGCATACAGACACCCAACAGGTGATACAACTCCAACTTGCCAACTTATTTACAAATTATTTTATTCTTTGCCTGAACTCATTCGAGAAATCAAAGAGGGGTAACTGGAAGATCCTTCTCTCAAGTTCGAGTTGCGAATGAGACAGTTCATCTGTGGACAGAAAGTATAAGCTATCTTCTGTCTACTCCGGGAAGCAACGTCCAGCCCTCTCTGATCACCGCTGACCAGGGTGAGCTGTTCAAAACTGTATCTTATGGATACATACGCGAGCTGCGGCCACAGCTACCATGAAAGTCATCTCAATTTACTTTCGCATGTAACTCAATATGTCTGTTTTCATCTTTTTGGCTATTGTCTCTCTCCATGTCAGTCAACCGTGTGATTATACTGCCTTAGCGTTTTGACTGTATACCAAACTTTCTCTGCTGGTTGAGATTTCTATCCAGATATCTGTTTTCCTTACACCTGCAAACCTACCCATATCTGTTGTTCCTGAATCACCTTAGGAACAGGAACCTACTGGTCATTGGACATTCTTTCCCAGAGGAAATCTATGAACCTGTGAATCTCCGCATAATTAGCCATGTACGAATGAAGCAAACGTATTACGGAACTGCTGCAATAAAAACCGTAATAACCAGTCAAAGGCTTAAGGTCAAACACAGTTCTGTAAACTAGTATTCCGTTGACAGATTGAACAATACAACACAATAAAAGCTACGTCTCATGCACATCCTTCTAGGAACTGTAACCAATCAGGATCACTTCCGGAAGAAACGCACCTATAGATGGTTAAACATCTTGGTTTTGTTACATATGACGGTACATAAACTACATTATTTGTGTCTCACATACAGCTGCATTTTCTGTTACTGTAGGATTTTTCAAACGACAATACACTACTTGTAAGTAAAATGGGTAGGCAACAATTTCTCGCTTTCTGTTTATTGTTTATCAGCCCGCATCCACATGTGCCAAACGTGCTTGCCTCCGCTACTGGCGAGCAATATCAGTTTTCGTCTATTTTAGAAATCGTTTTCGATTCAAATACTCTCGATTTACAACTCTGAACAATCTTGTGAGCTCGCTGTGCAGTTTGTCCATAGTGACTCAGACGCTTTGCACTGAGCCCGCTTTGTATCTCTGTATGATCTTGTTGTTATTAATTATTTCATCAAGAAGATGTAAGGGGAGCTGTTTGGAAATCGTTCTCGGTACAGAGTGGTCATGTTCTTGGTACGCAGGATATGCGCATTTTACTCTTAATGTCGGTAGTATGTGTGAATTTGGTCCACGTTCTTATCGTTATTCTAACCATTGCCTCGGTCAATTTTTCTGAAAAGTATGGTCAGGTTTTCGTATTGATATGTTCGCCGAGCTTGGCATTTAGGTTGCAAACGTTTCATCACCAAGCGAGGTGACATCGTCAGTGCGTGAGTGTTCGGCGTATAATTATACGCCGAACACTCACGCACTGACGATGTCACCTCGCTTGGTGATGAAACGTTTGCAACCTAAATGCCAAGCTCGGCGAACATATCAATACGAAAACCTGACCATACTTTTCAGAAAAATTGACCGAGGCAATGGTTAGAATAACGATAAGAACGTGGACCAAATTCACACATACTACCGACATTAAGAGTAAAATGCGCATATCCTGCGTACCAAGAACATGACCACTCTGTACCGAGAACGATTTCCAAACAGCTCCCCTTACATCTTCTTGATGAAATAATTAATAACAACAAGATCATACAGAGATACAAAGCGGGCTCAGTGCAAAGCGTCTGAGTCACTATGGACAAACTGCACAGCGAGCTCACAAGATTGTTCAGAGTTGTAAATCGAGAGTATTTGAATCGAAAACGATTTCTAAAATAGACGAAAACTGATATTGCTCGCCAGTAGCGGAGGCAAGCACGTTTGGCACATGTGGATGCGGGCTGATAAACAATAAACAGAAAGCGAGAAATTGTTGCCTACCCATTTTACTTACAAGTAGTGTATTGTCGTTTGAAAAATCCTACAGTAACAGAAAATGCAGCTGTATGTGAGACACAAATAATGTAGTTTATGTACCGTCATATGTAACAAAACCAAGATGTTTAACCATCTATAGGTGCGTTTCTTCCGGAAGTGATCCTGATTGGTTACAGTTCCTAGAAGGATGTGCATGAGACGTAGCTTTTATTGTGTTGTATTGTTCAATCTGTCAACGGAATACTAGTTTACAGAACTGTGTTTGACCTTAAGCCTTTGACTGGTTATTACGGTTTTTATTGCAGCAGTTCCGTAATACGTTTGCTTCATTCGTACATGGCTAATTATGCGGAGATTCACAGGTTCATAGATTTCCTCTGGGAAAGAATGTCCAATGACCAGTAGGTTCCTGTTCCTAAGGTGATTCAGGAACAACAGATATGGGTAGGTTTGCAGGTGTAAGGAAAACAGATATCTGGATAGAAATCTCAACCAGCAGAGAAAGTTTGGTATACAGTCAAAACGCTAAGGCAGTATAATCACACGGTTGACTGACATGGAGAGAGACAATAGCCAAAAAGATGAAAACAGACATATTGAGTTACATGCGAAAGTAAATTGAGATGACTTTCATGGTAGCTGTGGCCGCAGCTCGCGTATGTATCCATAAGATACAGTTTTGAACAGCTCACCCTGGTCAGCGGTGATCAGAGAGGGCTGGACGTTGCTTCCCGGAGTAGACAGAAGATAGCTTATACTTTCTGTCCACAGATGAACTGTCTCATTCGCAACTCGAACTTGAGAGAAGGATCTTCCAGTTACCCCTCTTTGATTTCTCGAATGAGTTCAGGCAAAGAATAAAATAATTTGTAAATAAGTTGGCAAGTTGGAGTTGTATCACCTGTTGGGTGTCTGTATGCAATTATGAGTTGCATCTGTTTTCAGTCTGTCTTAACAGCCGTTCACTCTATTCTCTTACTGATCCACTTCTGGACGTTTTCAATATCAGCCGTCTTTCATATACCGACGTTTTTATGTATATTGTCAAAAAATGGTGCATGACGGAGTCACATATTGTACAGAAAGACCTACAGTGAAATCGTTCACCAGTTCTTTCTAAAATGTACAATACCATTCTCGTTTTCGTCACCACAGCTGCGCAAAATGCAAAAATATATAAATTCTCTTTCCCTAGTATGCTTGAGTATTTTTCCAGAGGTATTTTAGTTTCTATTCGCCCAACTAATTGTTGGCACATTTCTGTTAATGAATGCGAAGTATTTTGTAACAGACAAGGCTTACTGGTGAAATATTGAATAGGAAAATCCACGTTTTCCTAGAGCACATTGACTCCCTTTGGGTATCGTGTAATTCGGAATGTCAATGTGTTATTAGCGTAGATTACCGCGATTGATTCGAAAGTGCCTGACAAAAGTGGAACAATTGAAACAAACTCAACGATGGACGTTTTACTGGTCTGTGCATGGATGAATACAGAAAAATGCAAAATATGGGCCACTTATTTGAGGAGAACCACACTATTGTTATAGGAGTGGATTCACGTCAAACCTGAACTAGTTTTTCAGCTATTTTTGGCGCACGCATCGTTTTATGCTTTGCTGAGTAAAGTCGGTCGATATTCTAGCAAGGGATCAAATCCATAGCACGAAACTTCGACTTTCGGTCCGTCATTCCAGTAGAATCAACCGGATAACTATTTAGAATCGAGTTGTATCCGGTCACCGGGGAAAACCAAGGATTTGACGTGAAATTTGAATCTGACCTGTGATGTGAACTACCGCAACATCAGCAGCATTTTAATTAGCGGCGTAACTGATTGTAGTCGTAGCTTGAGCTCTTCTCTCACCTACGAGAAAACCTAAGAGGGTTTTCAGCTTGGTGCCATAGTGAATGTTCAGTGACAGTTTTTTGCTTAGAAAGATTGACGATTGATGATGGTGAATATTCGTTGTCTCACAAACCGTACCGTCTACTTCCAGTACTCGGTTGATTTTGTCTGAATCATTTGGTTCTTCTGGAAAAAGTTTTAACACAAACTACCTCTTTTTCCTAAGCCGCCGATATATGTGTGCTGGTCACTCTAACATCATTT
>QNGE01004650.1:19786-51281 GCA_008508345.1 Paragonimus westermani | reverse complement strand
CCTCCTGGTCCAAGCCGGGCGCCCTTGAACCGCCTCATCGCCTCCTGGCAGTCGGCGGGGCTGTCGAACCCGGCGATCAGCGCCTCTTTCGCGGCGGCCCACTCCAGCTTCGCAGGGCCCCTTCGCGCCGCATCCAACACCGACTTCGCCGTGCCCTTGAGCAGCATCCGCAGGGCCGCCAGCTTCGCCTGGTCCGCCTTCACTCCGACCGCCTCCGCCACATCCTTGAAGTCCTCCAGGAAACTCCGAACATCCCCATCCTCGAACGGCTGCGGCCACGGGATCTTCATCCTTGTATCCTGGTCCCGGCACTTGTAGACCCAAATAGTGGATCAGATATTGCATAAAACCGAGCAGTAAAAATCACGGAGTTTGCAAGTTAGAAATGCGGCTTCCAAAACAGATGGAATAGCAGGCAAGCAGTACGGGAATGAAGTCAGCTAAACCGGCTACTACTGTGGTTACGTGCAATCGTAAGACGGGTTTGGCGAACAGGTAGAGAGGGGCGCGGATATCATAAGAGGAATAGCGGATTGCTTAAGCGTTCAAGGATTACTTCTACTCTGTGTATAGAAAGAAAGAAGGGTTCGTAATGCCCAGAGTGTACCACGGAAATCCACCAGAGGGTTGGAAATACTTGGTTTTACAGAGGAGTGTATTATAATACCTTCAGCCGACAAGGTACCAAGGTCATCTGAACTATATCCGGGAGTGTTAAAAGTGTTGACAAAGATACTGGCGGTGCCATTCACGGTACTATTTAACGAACAGCCAGCTGAGAGAGTGACTCTAAAAATGCTGCAGTCATTTAGTGATAAAAATAGGGGTTCGTAGGCAGGTTTACAGTTGTCGATCAATGAGCTTGACGAGCGTACTGTACAAAGTATTAGAAAAAGTAGTCAGGAAACGGGTATGAGACTGTCGTATGAACCACAGGTCGATTAACTTAGTGAAGCATAGATTACTGAAGTGTAGATCGTGTCTTTAATTTGTTCTGACAAACCCACCAGCGTCCTGAATAGAGAGGAATGAGTATACGTTGACTGTCATGTTTGTGAGGAAACCTTCTAGTCTATCAGCGGCCAATATATCAGCCTACTGCATGGCTCCAGAGGTTTATAAGTGGATTGAAAACATTCATCCAGTAAGATCATGCGGATACGGATCCGCGATTCTGTGTCCAGTATTGTCCACCACGCAGTAGGGTGCCGCAGAGTACAGCACTGGGTCCTCTGTTGTTCTGTATGTACCAGACAACATTCTATTGGCGAATGATATAAAGCTAGTCGGAAGAGGCTCCAGCTCTAGGGATAACTTAGCACAATGCCGGAGTGGTCAACAAACTGAGGTGACAAGGAACTGTTGTTAGACAAAGGGAGACTAGAAAACACTAAGCAAGTGAACGACATATGAGTTTTGAATGACTGTTCCTTCTCAACTTCAGTCCAGTGTGCTTCAGCTGATATAACAGTTAGAAAAGGATTGTTCATGCTTAGGGCTACGGTTTTCAGTAGGAAAGTTGAATTATGCATATTTCCTTACTGTGCCTATGCGCTCCCGCACCTGGAGTAAAATGGGCAATTATGGGAAAGCTACTCTACAAAGACGTACAACTCTTGCAGAGGGTTCAGTGCATGGAAACGCTGTGGGTGATGGAACTGAAGGGCATGAGCTACCGTGCAGACTAAGCAAATTGGGCACGTTCACGTTGAGGCGCACGGCGTCAAAGGAGAGATCTGAATAGAGTTCGTAGAATTGCAAAGGGACTTTCAGATGTCCCCATAGGATAGCTGACAGGCTAGGAAGAAGGATAAGATATGAGGGGCAGCTGCATATCACTGAAGAAAATGGGTTGTAAAACGGAGCTGAGGAGAAATCCGCGTTCATTTGGTGTTGTGAACATGCGGTATACGGTTAAGAAAGTGTAAGATCAAGCGAACTGAAACGACCGGCTGGGAATAACAGAATCAGTAAATAAGGGCTATATCATCGGTGCAAAAATTGACATATAAACGAGACAGCAAGTAGTTTTATTCTAAACTGGAAGTGAAAATTGTTATTAGTAGCTCGGTTTACTAAGTATCATTGTTATTCGATCACTATTGAATTCTTTTGTTTCTAGAGTGGATCCTCCTTCTCAAGCTATATGTACATGTACTTGGTCCTAAAAACCACTGCTTTCACGTTATACTGCTTTGATTGCTAATTCATGGTTAAAATAACCCATACAAGGGGTAAACGAGCAAACATTCGGTTTTCGCCTAGGTGGAAGGCTGTTGTCTTCAGGTTTCATATCCATGGCCAAGCGTGCTGAATGAGAAAGTGTTTGGAATAAAAAAAATGCGCTGGAACTTTAGGTTTCTACGGAACGTTTCGTTCATTTCATCATTTGTAACAAGCGGGATCTACACATGACGTTTGTCCTGCAGAAATCTCTTAAAGGAACTTATGTTTTCCGTCCAAAACCGCCTTCTTCCTCGAGAAGACGATCCTATACAATCATAATAAGCGGAAATGTCGTGAATCTTCGAGAGGTGACCTCCACCATTGGTGGCTTAGTGACAACTACTTATTCCGATGTCTGTCCTTCGGTTTTCTGGTTCGAGAATGTTGGTAGGTGTTGTATAACAGTCAGTTTCGTTGTGAGTAGTATACTACTCACAAGTAGTGTATTACCCACAGGGGACATTCAGGAGCAAAAGGACAAGCCCCGAACACGACGGACAAGAAGAGACCATCGAAACAGTGTGTACATGATGTGTGAGAACTTTCACCAAGGCGAATGACCACGTACTGTCACCCAATGTATGTGAGTGCATGTCCGTCGTGCAAATGAGTGTACACGTTTGTGGTTTAGTTTTTGACATGACCTATACGGAAGTTTGCGCAATAAACCAACTTGTTGGCCAAGCGTCTTTTGCGGACACAACAACTGGTGCCGTGACGAACGCGAGGATGAAGATTCCCTGGCCACAGCCGTTCGAAGATGGAGACGTCCGGACGTTCCTGGAGGACTTGGAGGACGTGGCCGAAGTGGTCGGAGTCAAGACCGACCGTGGGAAGCTGGCTGCCCTGCGGACGCTGGTGAAGGGCAGGGCGAAGGCGGTGCTGGACGCAGCGCGAAGAGGCCCTGCGAAGATGGAGTGGGCCGCTGCGAAGGAGACGCTGGTGGCTGCGTTTGACAGCCCGGCCGACCGCCAGGAGGCCATGCGGCGGTTCAAGGCGGCCAGGCTTGGACAAGGAGCGGACCCGTCCGTGTTTGCCACCACTCTGCAAGGTTTGCTGGACAGGGCTCTGCCAGGATTGGATCAAGAATCACGACGGCAGTTGTTAACGGAGCAGTTTATTGAAGGTCTCCCGATGGAGGTTCGCGACCAAGTCCGTATTGCCCATGTCGCCCGGCCGATGGACCTTGACGATCTGGCGAAGGTGACACGGGAGTTGGCAGTAATGTCCGTGGCCTCAGTGGATTCAAACAGCAATACGGACAAGAAGACATTGGAGGTAATGCAGAAGGCAATGGAGCAACTCGCAGCGGATGTAGCTGCCCTGAAAACAGCAGCACGGAAGAACGATCAACCAGGAGGCTGCTTCATCTGTGGAAAAAAAGGACATTGGAAGAAGGATTGCCCAATCCGGCGGTCTCAGAGGTCTAAAAATAAAGTGTTTCGTGATTGTTCTTTTTGTTGGGCGGGTCGACTAGTAATGGGAGCGATTGAGAAGGGGGCCGTACATACAAGGGTTGAAGTTGATGGAGAGGTAGAACAGTGTTTAGTCGATACAGGGGCAGCTATTTCGTTGATTGCTCGTGCCGGAAAGCAAAACCTAGAACCGACATCCATGATGATCAAGACGGTTGGAGGTCATAGTCTACTGGTTGACGGTGTGAAAGAATGTGGGGTACGTATCGGCGGCCATATCGTAAAGCACCGTTTCATTGTGTCCCCAGAAACCAGGCAAACGATACTCGGAGCCGATTTCCTCGCTGCAACAGATGCCGTGATTGACTTGAAGCTCAAGAAGTTGTCAACCAAGTATGGCTCCCTGACGCTCATAGGACAGCGAAAGGATAGCGTCAACCAAGTACGCAAGGTTAAAACCCCCAGTTGCACAGCCCCCCTGCTCCAGTCCACGGTCGAGAAATACGCGGAAGTATTTACGACTGACGATGATCCGTACGGATTTTGCAACTGGATTGCCCATGAAATACCAACAACCGGAACATTTCGACCTCACGGGCCCCGCAGGATACCGGTTCATCTTGAGGAGGAATTGAGGAGACAAATACAGAACATGCTGAGCGAGGATGTTATCGAAGAAGCCAACAGTCCGTACAACTCGCCTGTTCTCCTGGTGAAGAAGTCCAACGGGAAGTACCGCTTTTGTGTGGATTTTAGACGGCTGAATGAGGTAACACAGAATACAGTCGTACCAATACCGTCCGTCGCTGATATTTTTGACAAGCTACAGCAGGCGAAATTGTTCACAGTTTTGGACTTACGCTCCGGATACTGGCAAGTACCAATTAAACCCACAGATCGTGAGAAGACCGCATTCACGGTAGGCGAAAAACAGTATCAGTTCAAGCGCATGCCGTTTGGCCTATCCGGGGCACCGTTCACATTTCGGCGCCTGATGGTTCAGCTGGTAAAACGACTGGATAATGTGGCGGTATACGGAGATGATATCGTAATATACAGCAACACGGAATCGGAACATGCTGCCCATATAGATGCTGTCTTGAATCGCATTAAGAACTCAGGACTGCGGATCAATGCTGATAAGTCACAGCTCGGACGATCATCGGTGGTGTTACTGGGACACAAGGTGGGTCAAGGTGAAATCAAGCCTCTCCCGGAGAAAATACTGACAATTAGAGAGGCCGTGGCTCCGAATTCCAAACGAACCCTGAGACAATTTTTGGGTCAAGCGGGGTACTACAGTCGGTTCGTGAAAAATTTTCACTCCATTGCATTGCCATTGTACGAACTCCTTCGAAAAGACAAGAAATTTGAATGGACCGACGATGCCCAGAGGGCGTTCAAGCGAGTGCAACAAGCGATGAACGAGCAACAACTGACGTTGAAACTACCGAACACAAAAGAAACGTTCATCGTAGCAACAGATGCCAGTGACCGTGGCATTGGGGCAGTACTCAAGCAAAAGGAAGGAGTAATCGAGTATGCCAGCAGAGTCCTGACTCCAACGGAGCAGAAATATTCGACTATTGAAAAGGAATGTTTGGCAATCGTCTGGGCACTGGACAAGTGGAGGCCATACCTGTTGGGTCAACAGTTCCACGTGGAGACGGATCACAAACCCCTGGAATGGATCATGACTGCGAGGGACCCGAGAGGCAAATTAGCCCGATGGGCATTACGTTTACAGGAATATGACTTCACGATCAACCATGTGCCTGGTTTGAGCAATTGCGTCGCGGATTTTCTTTCTCGACCACAAGTAGACGACGAACTCCCCAAAGTGACCGTTGGAGTCAACGGCTTAATAATGGAGCAGGACCCACAAACGCTAGTACGCCTACAACGTCAAGATAAGGTCCTCCGGAAAGTGATTGAAGCTCTGGCAAGAGGCGTGAGAATCCCCACAAATACTAAGGATGAGGAGCTGAAAATAATCGCATCCCAATGGAAAAGAGTTGGCTTAAACAGTGCAGGCGTATTGACATGGCAGCGTGGCGTTGGGCACCCGTGCGTGGTAGTCATCCCGAGACAACTGAGGAGGAAAGTGGTGGCAGACTGCCATGAAATGGCACACACCGGATGCACTAGGACGTACGATCTGTTGCAACAAAGAGCATATTGGCCGAAAATGAAAGAGGATGTGACAACTTACGTGCTTGCATGCCAACAGTGTCAGTTACTGAAAAGCGACAATCGGGGAGCCCAACAGCCCTTACAGCCAATACCAGTCTCCGAAATCGGTGAACTCTGGTCTATGGATCTTATGGGCCCATTTCCACTGAGCGCCCGCGGTAACCAGTACGTTCTGGTCATGACGGAACACTTTACCCGTTGGATCGAAGCGACTGGCGTTCCGGATCAGAAAGCATCTACGGTGGGAGATATGGTGATGAAGCACATTGTAGCAAACCACGGTGTACCAAAGGCGATCTTGACGGATCAGGGACCATGCTTCGAAAGCGATGAGTTTCGAACACGCATGCAACAACTGGGAATCAAGCGCATCCGAACGACGCCGTATCACCCACAAACGAATGGCCTAACTGAGCGTAACAACCGAACGGTCAAAGAATGGTTATCAGCCAAAGGAGGAGACTGGGAGTCTGCGTTGCCACTAGTGTTATTGGCCTACCGGGCGTCTGTGCAGGCGAGCACGAAGAAATCTCCATTTCAATTGATGTACGGTAGAACCCCTCGACTTCCGGTGGATCAGGACATTGGGGTATGGCCAGAGTGCATTGATTCCACTAAAGAATTGGTAGCCGAAAGAGAAAGAGCCCAACGAAATCTGAAAGCATCGCAAGCACGCACAAAGGAGAAATCCGCAAGGCAACGGTTCGGCAAGACTAGAATGTTCAACCTAGGAGAACGGGTGAAATATCGAGACCATCGGAACACCGGTGCCAGCGGGCCAGGATCAAGAAAACTTTTGCCTAAATGGAAAGGTCCGTATTTGGTAATATCCAGACGAGGCCCAGTATACACGATCAAGAAGGACGGCGAGACGAAACGAGTGCACGCCAGTGAGTTAGCAACGTGGCACGAGATGCCGGCGCGACGAACCAGAAGATCAATAATCCGGGAGGAAACACCGCGTCGATCGGAGAGGATTCGTCGACAAATGCGAAGGAACCAAGGAACCTCAGAAGGGGGAGGAGTGTTGTATAACAGGCAGTTTCGTTGTGAGTAGTATACTACTCACAAGTAGTGTATTACCCACAGGGGACATTCAGGAGCAAAAGGACAAGCCCCGAACACGACGGACAAGAAGAGACTATCGAAACAGTGTGTACATGATGTGTGAGAACTTTCACCAAGGCGAATGACCACGTACTGTCACCCAATGTATGTGAATGCATGTCCGTCGTGCAAATGAGTGTACACGTTTGTGGTTTAGTTTTTGACATGACCTATACGGAAGTTTGGGCAATAAACCAACTTGTTGGCCTAGCGTCTTTTGCGGACACAACAGTAAGTCACTATGCACCCTACAAATACCATGCAATTTCTCTCCTTGTCGCACACGTTTTGGCGCCGAAGAAGGTTGCGTTTTTGCACTCGTCCTTTGGTTTGTCTTGGGCGCTATTAACGGGGACCGCCGCGTATTTTCGGGACCAAGATTGCCGTGATAATTACATCAAGGAGCGGAACCCGGTTCCCTATCAATCGTCTTATTATATCGTGGACGAACCAGCGTACCGAGTAAATGGTTACAACAAAATCAAAGCAAAGGACAGGATATATCTTTGTGCCTTCGGACCGAATTTGAATTTGCAGTTGTATATGAATGACAACAGTTGTGCTTTCGATTACAACTGGAATACCAAGTGTAATGAAAATGGACTGGGGCGTTTTCCCGGTTGGAGAAGGTTTAGTCAATCAGACTTCACGCATAACCTGCTGCAAGCAGAACTGTGGTCAGTCGGCGCAATCCAATCAAAAATGGGGATCAGCTGCTTGGTTGAATTCGTTTGGAGACGTGTTGGATTGAAACGACCGAGTTGCTTAAGCCAAGGTCGTAGAATTTGGCGACAAACAGGCCAATCAGAATGCACCGGGCCTGTCACCCCATAATCATTGTTAATGCAACCACTGTAGGTTCGCCATAGAAAGTCTTTTTGCGAATAATTTGGGATTCCTTAGTGCTGCTCAGTTCACTGTTGTTCGGATCCTATCTACTCATCAGTGAAGTACGCGGCATAGGATCAAGAGACAAGTAAAGCCTGCAATTCGATTTTAAGGCAGTTCATCGGGTGTGATTACAAACGCTCCCTCTGACAGACAACAGCCGCTTTCTTGTCAGATGAAGAGGCGGGAATTCGATGATCGCTGCGTGAGACAAGTTGTCCGAAAGACCGCAACTACACCAACTGTTCCGACATTGCGTGGAATTCGGGGACAGACAGATCTTGATGAATTGGACCTCCAATGATCAAGAAGGTATGAATTTTCTCGTTACAGTGATTAATGAATTCGAATTACGTTGCCTTGGTCAACCGTCATTGGAACGAATTCGATGACCATTATGTAGCGGAAGTGAGGGAGCTGGCTAGAACTCGTCATTTTTGAGTGTATGAATTTAAGTGACCTATGTGATTGATTGGTCTTGGACTTTCAGGATGGTGCGATGCCGAAGATGCTGCTGAAGTTAAAACAGTTAACACTTACTCAGTGTATTGATATTGGTAGCAACGAAGCACAAGACACGAAAACAGCTTGGGTCGATTTTTTTCAACATCTGCTGACATACTGAGTCAAATTGGGCAGGTTACGCACAGAGATGTCACATGGGTATGAAATGATGCCCAACAATCACCGTCTGACGACATCAAGAGGGTGATTTTACAGCTCCGTTATCGACATATTACAATTCTGAGCCTCCTGTGGTAATTCAATCAGTCAATCCGGTCTTGGAGCAGTGTTATTGTAACAACAAATATGAAATTACTGATGAGTAGTCGAGGATTTGGTTTATTTTCAAGTTGACCATCATTCACACTTAATTGTAGCGTTCGCATTCAAATAGACTTTCCAACCAGCCTCTTTCGAGAAGAAGCACTCATCAGTAATCTAAAATATCGCCTTGCAGGTTTAATGAGTTTAGTGATCTCGATCTGTCTCGGAAGTCCCAATAGCGGGGTTATCGATTGGATTTGACAGGACAGTTACTGTGTCTCCTCTCGAGCCGATCGGGCAACCTGATCACTGCTCACAAGCGAGAGTAATTGAGCGTTCAGATGTGATGATTCGGTCGTGCCTGATGTGAGATCAATGGTGCAGTGGTTAACACGGTTGCCTCATGATTGGAATGGCCGGAGTTCAAATCCCGGTCGTGGCAAGGATATGCACTACTGATGAGCTCTAATGAGAGCGAAACTTGAGTGTAGTGCTTGTTTTCGAAAGAGGCTGGCTGGAGAGTCTATCTGAATGCGAACGCTGCGATCAAATGTGAGTGATGGTCAACTTGAAAATATGAAATTGTTTGCTGACGGAGAACTTACGTAAGAGTGGACCAAAGTGAACCAGTGGCACTAGCGTCATTAATTGGACAGAATCATCATTCTGAGGACAGTAATAACCATAACATACAATGAGCCTCATTGTAGTGCAGATGAACCTGACTCTAGATCGTTCTCAGGCAAAGTAACCTAACAAAAATATTTTAAAACGGCATTGTTTGTCCCGCACACGGGAGCCCGACAACAAAGCCGGAGTTGTAATCGGTTCGGAGGGATTCGGACCGAATTCCCTTTCCTAATACAGACCTTTTACTCGAGTCCGGTTAGCAACCGACGATAATGAAACTTACTCTTGTGCTGTACATGTGAACCCTACATAGAATGTAGATCCTGTTGAAGTTCACTGGCGAGGAATAGCTAAATCTTCCGAAATGTCACACAACGTTACTGGATTCCTTAACTAGACCGAATAAGGTGAAGGAACCTAGCTCAATGGTATCAACCCTACAGTTTGTCAATATGCACAAACCAAGGTGTGACCTTAAACATAGAGTACTTGACAGTAAATGTGCTCAGAAGCCGTACTTCAACCAGGGCTGTCCGGGTCTATTAAGTTCAAAAATCTGTTATTTATCACGAGGTAAGTTGTTTTACCTGCAGGTCAAGATTGTTGCTGTCAGTGAGGCATGGTCGTAACATGATATTTCGCCCAGTCCAAGTCGTGCACTAAATTTTTCAGAGCACAGCAGCTTTCTACAACACAAAATTTTCCAGTCTGAACCACACTTCGGAACGAGCTGCCCACGCCAGTCTCGGCAACGCACCAATCTGTATCAGTCATCGCACCAGTTTGTGGCTCGGATAGAAGAAGAAGGCAGATTGATATGTAATAGATTTACCTCAGTAAGAAAGCCACAGAACTGAGAGGTGTCGTGCGCCAAGTAGCGTTTTTGCAACACCGTAATAGTACGTCATGCAGTAGTGCGCCAGAGTTGCGGCAAACCTAGAAAGATTTGTCTCAGTTTCTGAGGAAAGTTGTTGGTTTTTGGCCACTCTTTTACACATTTTAATTCTGTTTAGTTCATGAACGCAGCTTTCTGTTATCCATCGCTTGTTAAAAAATTGTCGTAACAGTATGCACCTTCAGGAAACTGTCTCGCTTTTACATTGGACATTTGAACCCTTTTTGACGCATGATGCATACCAGTCATGCAATATCATTCGCTCACTGAGGCGTTTGTCAACGTCCAACTCCCATCGAGCTTGGATCACAGTGCTCGAAACACTAGAGCGAGGGAACCGAAAGGTTTGACGTAAACTGTGCGCACATCTCCGTGCTAGTGAGACTGACTCTGTTTACAGTAATGTGTTGGCTTCGTCCGTCAACCCAACTCTGTCAAAGTGTTTGTTTTGGGTAAGTTTCTCCGGGTTATAATTCCCATGAATCCGTCTGATCTCCTCCTTTATTGGCAATCAATACTGAGCGCGACACTTCTGCCGACCTGTTGTATGAGACTTTCTGATTGGCCGCTGGACAACCTTCCTGTGCTACGGTCTGAGACTTAATGGCCGCATTCAACCTATCACGGTGAGCCAAGTGTGTCAAAGGGCGTGTACATTTTTCAACAAAGACTTCAGTGGCTGTGATACATTTTGCTTACACCGGTTTCTTGTTTGCCTTGTTGTACGCATTTCATACTACCTGAAATTGTTCGGAGGTGGCAGTACAGAAATCCGAGTGAACAGGCGAAACCTCTACCATCAAAGTTTGACACAAGAGGACGGAAGTTGTCAGCTTCCTACCCGAAGATTTACAGATGCCATTCGCCTGTGATTAGAAACTTTATCGGATAGAGTCAGGGATGAAAATTTATGTCGACTACATCATGAGAATGTATATATTCTATTCATTCGCATTGGCTTAGCGATAACTAAAGACTGTAACACGACGATTTTCGATTGCTGACATCTTCAGACAAAGGTAATTGGTCATCTGACACAGTCCGATGTTACTACGTGATACCCACTTCAGAGAAACTTCTGTGTCACGGATTCATGTCAAACCCACTCACCTCTGCTGCTTTCAACCCGGCAGAACCAACATCCTCGACCCATTAGCATGCAGAAAGGCAAATTCATAGTGAATCTTAAACACGAAACAGTCCGCCATTACCATATGGAACAGTAGTGATCATACTGTGCACATCAAGGAGTTTGAAGTCACAGATGAGGACGACATATTTCGAAGAGAAAATATCGATACATTTCTTTTTGCGACAAAAAATACCGCCGTATAATATCCAGAAACATTACCGGTCGAAAACTAGTCCTGAACTCCGCTTTTAACACAGTGAGGCAGTAAAAACTCGTTCGAGTATTTTAAACTATCCTCAGATTATTCACAAATTGGACTGGTTTTCTTACTGCTCATTGTTGTTTTAGGAAGATGTCCGCCTAAGTTAAGGTGAGATGCTCAGTAATGGTAAGTGTCCATCATTAGCGATTAGTTGCGGTTACTGCGACTGCTTCCGTCCATACCGCTGCACAGTCTGACAGTGTACGGCTCACATGTGGCTTAACATGCCACACAACCGCAAACTTGCAGGTTGCTAAATACTCGAACTACCTACTAAATCGGGGGCACGAACAACCCAATACTCGACAGAGCACTTCAAGGTGACGATGAGATATGTTTAAAAGCCCACAGCGTGTGGAATGCAGATGACACGAGCGACCAGACAGCGAAGTCGAACAAAAGGACGAAGAGTCGGCGGTAAAAATCCTATGACAGAAGGCATCAGTCATACACACAAACCAGGCAGAAGTGCATAGAACGTGTGAGAGGAAACCGCTGCTAGGTTGTGTCTTGAAATCCCGGCCCATGAACACGAGCGCGCACGTCGCACGGGAACGAGCAAGCTCAAAATTAGAGACTGTGCTTCATGGAACGACTTTTTGTTGCATTATTACGAACCTAATGATCCACCCCTGTTAGTTAACGTCAATTTTTTCCATCCAAAACTGTGTCCCTCGTGTAGCAAGTGATTCTGCCCAATCAGAATGGGCAGAAATCCCAGAACATCCCAGAAACAACCCTCGCTACTTTGCTGCCTTTGTTCTGCCATGCTCACTGGTGACATAGCGAACTTAACTATTGCTTTTAGGAACTGTTCTTTAATATCCTAATTCGAGAATGTTTACGGTAGTAGCTTCTCTGTAGTTACCCTATTGTGGCAAAAGTTTGGAGCGGAACAAAAAAGCTTTCTGCATTTGCTGTTTGATTTGACTTGGAGGTGAGTGGCGGGAACAGTCGTGCTATCCTCTGGAAATTTCCAATTTTGTCAGGCGCTTTTCGATTCGGTAGCCGATGCGGTGCATTATTTTCAGGGGGGGTTATAACACCTCCAATAAGGAATGCATAGACTTTTGGATATCATGTGAACAGTTGGGAATGGTCTGTTTCGAACACTGCTGAATTTCACTCGTTTCAGAAGAACGTGAATGAAAGACTGGTCTCTGATCAAGCCACAGCTCTGTCGGAATAGTATTAGCATGATGGGACTGTCAACATTCCGACTCAGAGGTGATATTAACTTGATTGAAACATACACACTCAAGAATTGGTTGACCGGTAATCTCATCTAGGCACGTTTATACACAGTCATTGAACCACAGTACAGCCAAGATTATTAAAAAGTTTGAATCGAGTAAGGCATATATGAAGTGATAATTCAAACTGAAACCCCCTTTGGGAGGTTCAAAGTTCATCTTCTGTAAACGTGACTTCCAGGACGAGCTTGAGATGCTTGTGATGACATACGTGCACAGGCGCCGTCCGGCTCCAACCACTGTAACAGGTTAATCTGGAAACACAGGCCGCCAACCGACATCATCTCACATACGCAACGCACGAATCAAGCGAATAGACTACTGTTCTCATGGGGATTATCCTTGGACCTCTGTTCTGATTCTTCTGGCCACGTGATCTGCATCGTTACATTGTGTGTTCCCAGCACGAACACAACTAACACTTACTGGATTCGTACTAAACAAAAGGTATAGCACAGGTTTAGCAACCAGTGTTTCTCGATCTGGTCTAGCAGCATTACATCAAGCGTTCACAAACGAAAATCTGATCTGATCGTGCACTTCCCAGACTTCCATGCAATCCAACGAACATCATGGCTTATAATACACATAACTGGATGAGGTTACATAAAACCGCATTCACTATTCATGTTTTGTATGGCGTTGAATGATGTTTGCGATTGTCTGCTTGTCTTTGTTTACGGTCGTCGGCCAAAGATGACATGGTGGTTACCGACCCCTGTTGTTCGGATAATGGTGCATTCCAAATTCAAATGGAATGCACTGAACACGCCAAATTCGCCGCGCCAAATCTAACTTCAGAGTCAGTTATGACATACCTAATACTTAATCCATAAGCAGACCTCAGAGGCCTGCCAATCATGCATGTGACAAAATGACCATACGTTGAGTAGTTGCTAAGGTCACCCAATCTACGAATTGTTCAACTCGAAATGTTAAAAACCGCAATCAAAACAATCAACAGACTCTGAAAAAACTGTTGAAGTGAACAAAATCCTTGGAACTAGAGGATTTCCATAATGGCTGATCATGGCATGAGGTCGTCAAGTGCGCTACATATCAGAACAGTGGTGTGGTTAGTGATGATCACTCTCCAATCTACTAGATGTTCCTTTCGTTTCCTGTAGATTCCACGCCTGTCCAAGTACGATAAGACTAGTCGAATGACGAGAGCGGCTCCACTCCACCATCAACTCAAACTGTTCATCATACAATAGGTGCAACTGTGACTACACGCTCACCTATTGTAAGTGTCCCTCATATTCGCATTCTATCTTCCACGGAGCCCGTTACAGATCCGAAACATCGCGTTGGCGATCGCTTTCTCACACAATCTCCCACTTCACAATCTCACACTGAGTGATAGACGAGCCAAAGACAAACGCTGTATCTGGTCGTCTCGTTTGTTATAAATCTAATCCGACATATCCTTCGTGCAGACTTCAGCCTGAAGGAATTAACGCACCGTGATCCCCACGACTCAGACTAGATCACGAGTGCTGACCTTCACAGAGTACCGGTCAAGACGTGGTTCACTGTCGGGCTTGTGAGCTTTGCTTCCAGCCGACACATCGTGGAATCAGACAAAGTGAATAGTCAGTAAGGCAGCCTCTAGACTGTTGTCTGTCGAACAGAGCGAAAGGCAGATACCTGTATGCGAACGCCAGTAGAAGGAACACTTCTTAATGTCCAGATCTCATTACCAGTATACACATCTGAGTGCGCTGTCTTTTAGTGGAGAATCTACACACAAACATTACTATCCTAACAGAGGTGTTCATCGGACAAGAGTACTTATCAAGACTACTTGCCGATGATCAGCGCTCCATCAGAAAATGTCTAATCGACACTGATCGTGCAATTCAGACGGTGCTGAAGGTTTCCAACCTGGTTACAACCGACAAACATAAGTGTGGGATTGCTCGGATTTATTGCAACCTAGTCGGCCGGAGAATTCCCGTCAGCCTATCGTACCCCGGGAGAGAAGGCAGCTCCGATTAACGGTATCAGGCTGTAGGTCGGCCAGCAGGGCCGAACGACGTGGTAGGCGTCGAACAACGACAGAAACACGATTGTGTTATTTGGACGTCGGAGCACACACCAGGAACATGAACCTGACGACTGATAACAACAACACTAATTCAATCGAAGTTGCATGTGTCAGCAAACACTGCCAAACCAAGCAACTTGGCACATGCCAAAGAGAAGTCGATGAGAAATAATTTTCAGAAAGAGAACGGTGTGGATGGACGAGAAACTGCCGAATTCACAGAAGTCCCATCAACTCTGATAACAGCAAATTTAGTCAAACCGAGAGCGGAGAGAAATGAACACATCAGATCAAACAGAAATTAGCCAGTTGACTCGGGCGACTGACAGAATGGTGGGACATACAGTGTATATTTCAGTGCCAACCACTTGGGCGAACACTCGTTGTGCTAAACATCAACGACTGGTCAAGCACATCAGAACGTCTTAGTCGATAATGTTGGGTAAGAGGTTAAAGATGTATCCGGATTTGTTCTGGTGGTCTCAAAGTCCATGCTGGACAAGCGTCACGTCCAGGCCAACTCGCACAATGAAAACAACGCATGTGTTAATTAGAGCAAATTTCATCTACACGAACGCTCAAACTACCCACCCCCATGCTGAACATATTCAAGCTTTCACACAAGGCATGACTAACTAAACATTCACAGAGTATATGCAGTTATCAAGTCACACAACTGCTTTAATTCATTCACCCTCTCTGGCCTATCACAATAGAGTCCATGACTGAGATCGTCGTAGATGAAAAATTCGATTTGTCTAAGGTCCGGTGATTCCGGTGACCATTCCATCACCCCCTCCTCCGCCGATTCATGGTTCACGGATGGCAGTATCAATATAGTTGCACACTGCAAGCGAATTGTGTGAAATGACACAATATTGTTGAAACTAAACACGATCGCGAATCCCAAGCCAATTTAACGACCGACCACACAATCCGAATGAGTTAGTGTGAAGCCTTCAGTTACCAACACGGCATTTCTCAGTTCCATATGTAACCACAATTCTCGTAACACAATCACTCCTAGTTGCGCACGTTAAAAGAATAATTGAAACCAATCGAATCAGGTAGTTTGTTTGCCAATATCTAAATCATCGACAAAATCAAATTCCGTAATGAACTTTTCAAAATGAACAAGGTTGATGAACTAGATGGGATGCCCCATCTCATCACTTGATTTTGTTGTTTACGCGTTATTTCCCCACAAAAAAATTGCTGACCACCGACCCGCTAATAACTGAGACGGAGCCTTGTGAACCATGACCAATAGCCTATGAATGCAAAGGGTTGAAAGTGTTCAGGCAAAGCATGTTCACAAGAGTGACCATCCACTTAACTGCCAACAGTCTGTTAACGAAGTACCAAATCGACACTGAATGCTATGGTTGTTCTCGTCCATCCGCAAGCGGCCGATCAGTTTTATGGAGCAAGACATCATCGTCGCTGAAGACCAACAATCCAACATATCGTCCTCGATTATCAAGCACCTCCGAATGATTGGTCACATATTATTATTACGTATTACAAGGCCAGAAAATTTCGGCTTTTGAAGAAGCCTTGTTAATGGATCATCGAAGATCAGCTCTGTATGGTCAAAAATGTTTGACTGAGATTATATCACTTACTCGGTAGTGAACGCCTGGGCTCTAACATTTCATCCGTTCACTTGTACGTTACTCGCATCATATGTAGATACACAGAGTGATTGTGCTAAGAGAATGACTGAAGCGACCAAATGGAATGTCAGCATCCCGAAACATGCCTTCTCTGTGCTTTGAAGCTCCCGATTTCTGTCTACACTAGCGGAGAGAGGTATGACTATCAGTCCGTTTTCCTTTTGAATTATGGTGATAGTTTTACCTGCGTAAACCGAACCATATCGTACCGAACGTTACACCTTAACGGTTTCCAATCAAACGTAATCAATCTACTGGGTTACTGATGAGTAGTCGGGGATTTGGTTTATTTTCAAGTTGACCATCACTCACATTTAATTGTAGCGTTCGCATTCAGATAGACTTCCCAGCCAGCCTCTTTCGAAAAGAAGCACTAGACTCGAGTTTCGCTCTCATTAGAGCTCGTCAGTAGTGCATATCCTTGCCACGGCCGGGATTTGAACTCCAGCCATCATGAGACAACCGTGTTAACCACTGCGCCATTGACCTCACATTAGGCACGACCGAATCATCGGTAAGACAATAGCCGCGCTTAAACAACATTGTGTTCTCTTACTTGACAACAAACTGTAGTGTACACCAAGAAGCCATTTCGTCCGTTTTGCTACTACCAGCTATTGTCAAAAATTGCAGTGCCTGTCGAACCTACACACGCAGCGGACAGACGCGAGTATTCAAATACACTGTATCACATACAGGTCCGAAGGGACCCAAGCGAAACACACATGCTGGTGTCTAAAACTACTCTCTACATTGTAATCCAAGGTCTTCGTGAGACAACTCAACGAGAATGTGCGTGGTACAATGCGAGCAACCGCATGTTGATTGTGTATTCATTGTTTGTGAAGGAGAGCGAGTAAAATTAGGGTTAGTGATTAAACACATTCGTTGTGAAATCATCCAGTTTTCAATGCCTTTTTCCTATCGCTTTCATGTCTCGCGCATTCAACATCGCTGAGATCTGTGATTGGACTTTTGACCGGGGACAGGGATTGGACGAACATTTGGCACACATGACGCTCTTGCTCTCATTACATTGATAGGATTACCAATTGTCAGTGCCTGTGCATTCGACGCGCCTCCGCCACCCACACCATTACTGGCGCCGACTCGGGCACTTCATCCCACACCAGCAAATGTGCATGGGCTGCTTACGATGTTGCGATCCACACGAACGTGAGCATGGGTTCTACGCATGTGACCGGGTGGGACCGATCCTACGAGTGACGCGCATTGAACTGCGAAAGGGTGAGTACAAGACAGACGCAACGAACAAACCGGGGCGTCAGTCAGCATTTGACTGAATGAACCTGGAAGATCAATGCCAAACAGTGAGCCAGTGATTCAGAAGCTTACCCTCGATCTCATCTGGACGCTATACGCACCGGATGCAGGAGCACTCGCATCCCTGATGAATCACGTGAGCGTATCCTTCAAGCGTTTTGGGGAGCAGTGAATTGGCGCATGGTGGTGACAACGACCAGTGTGTGTTCGAATGAGTCGCAGTTGGTTGCATGATGTTATCGCTTATGCAACGAAGGCGGTGAGCGGAGGAAACCCATTCTGACTGACGGACAAACTAATTACTCGTTGGACTGGGTAGATGGTGATCCAACGCTTAATTTGGTGCACTTACGGTTACGGTTGAAAGTGTATTTTGAAAAAATTGGCCGTCACGACCATTGACAGGTATCCAGATATTCGTTGTATCATCATCATCAAGAAGTTAAGTCGCCGACCAGTCAGCGTGAACCTGAGGCGAGCAAAGACGCAAGAAGGCGGTTCGTATTTCAATTGCTGGATTGTTCCTAACAAAAGTGTATCAATTTCTGGGTACACGAAATCAATTTCAACCGGTTCTACACTATTACGACGGAGGGTCGCTCTAAGGTACAAAGGCGTACGTTACAGTGACTAATAGTCGAGGCCGAACTGTTCACTTGGTCAGAGCCATGACCGAGACGGGGATCGTACACCATTAGCCACGAAGGCGTTCATATACCGGTGAAGATTACACGCCATAGTTCAAGGCGGTCTTGGTTCGAATAACGATTCACACTTCTGTGCACACAGTGACGGTGGTTTGCGATAATGTCGCCACCTCACGTGGCGTTCCAGAAAGATTTCCAAGGGAGCTGCATATGAGGATAGACAATTGTTACGTCTTGTGCCGTACTCACCTGTACTCACTCCGAAGAGGGTGTTTGAAGCAATTTGATAGCCAGGGTGACAAACAACCTCTACGAACGCGGTTTGGTATTCCGAGAATGGATTATTCAAACAATACGTTGAGTCAACAATAATAAAGAATGTGCATGTTAGAAGATTTCGTGGTGAGGGGTATGGCTGCGGTCACTGCTATTCAATGTAGTCGACTTGCTGTGCAAGATTGGAGATACGATATGCAAGCATTTGTTGACAGTAATTTGTGAACACAGACCGGTCCATGAAATGGACGTTGAAGGTATAACTGTGGATTTCAGGAGAATCAAAATTTGCATAGAATAGTTGGAAGAGACAGACTATGGTATGAATTCACTCCGTACACTCTCGTCAGTCGTGAACGTTTGACTGGCTCGGAAACGAAAGATTTAAATGAAACGGTTAAGTGATACTCAAGGCTAAACCCATGGCAAGCAAGGATTATCAGCCACTTAGTATTTAGGCACACAGAACCGGCTGCCGACGGCTGATAAACAACGCTTCGATATACTTGTAAATTTGAGTGGTGAGTGTACATCAAGATCTCAAGCAAAAATGTGATATTGGCACTGTGACCTGTATTCGGTAAGTGCCCTCCGATGGATGAAGCGGCGTTTCGTTCTTGCCGAATGTCACTCATTAGTCGATAAGCAAATGCAACTCTCAACCAGTTTGAGACATGTTCCTTGGTCCCGGTTTCAAAATTTCTTTCCATACTACCAATGTATGGTTCAGCAACTGCAGGAAAATTGATAGATGCAATGAATGGTAGAAAATATAGGACTTCACGTTTTGACTGAGGGTAGAGGTAAACTCGCCGTTTGTGGAGGCAGGGCAAACTTTGTTGCGATACATTCACATTTCAACGCGGCATTGATAAACTTTCCAACCTGTCTACTGACTACTATATTCAAATGGCTCAGACCCATCGAATTACCATGATATCGTTACTGTACTCCTGAGCTGCGTCTGCACAGAAATTGTCTCCGTATTCCCGCATTGTTACGCAGAATAGGGTGACCAGTTGGTAAGCCTATCATACCAAGGTTACTCGCTAATTTTACTGTGGGCTTGCTGTACCATTATTTTGGTACCGACTGGTATAATCGACCGTCGTTTTGTTTACATTCCAACCGAGGCTGTCACGAGTTATCGGAACAATCGATTCAGTCATGCCTAGTGAACATTGTTAATTGGTGTAGAACAAGCGGATGGTTTAAAAGGGAAAGTGTATTCAATTTAGAAACGTTTTGCTCACAATGATTTGGTAAGTGTGTTTGCCGGAATGCCACAGCAATTGCTGCGGTTACCGTCATGTTCCCCACAGTGAATCTATTGGACAGTTTATTTTAGGTAGCATACCACTCGGGATCTAAGAGTATACCGTGCATCTGGTTGCATATGTGAGCCCAGCAGATTTAATTTCTCCGATTGGTGCCTCCGTGATACTAAGGAGCAGTCTGGTATGTGGTGGTTGACTAGTTTTCGAAAATGAAAACCTACCACTGTGAGTGATTCTGCAATAGAAATCCACCTTTCCCGATGGGGCTCCTTGGTGGAATTCCATTCCCTCGAGAATTGTTACATCTGGGGTACCACTTTCATCACGGTTTTGCGCCAACTGCCAGCACATTGTTATGAGTTATTTCGTGTAATTAGTCTGATCATTGCTTCAAAACCAAAGGCCATGCCTAGTTTCGGCATTTTGCTCAATTCTGTGGTCTACAAAATGGATAAAAACCGATTCTCGGCATGCTGATACGTTATGCGTCAACGTCTTCTTTGCCCATAGTGGTATGTTGATGCTAGTTTATGAGAACCAGTGCAGATGAATTCAGCAACATGGACTTATTGAGCGAGACACTGATCCAAGATCACAATTTTTTATTTAACAGAAACGAATAGGTGTTAGCGTCACGCTTGTCCACTCTAAGTGCTTGTGCGGGACAGTGGAGCAAATACATTTTCCCCCGCATATTATTGCCGTTTCGTGTGATAGATTTCAATCACTTTCCTTCCAACTTGTAAATCGTTTTTCTTTGTCAAATCGACTTTCTTATGATCTAGCGGTTAATAAAGATATGAGTGTTGCATCACTCAACTGGAAAATATCGTATTTTTACTCTGTCTATTTTGTTTTAATGTTGTATGTCGTCACCTAACCCCTTGCCAATCATCAGGTTGTGTGCTGTTGTTGGGTATGGTTGGTCATTGACCGAGGTGTCCGGAGCACTGAGTTGTTAGATGTGACATTTGATCCAAATAGAAGTCACTCCACGTGTGTTCAAGTTCACTTGTTTCACCGTGGTGGACAAACAGCGGTTACAGGATTATATCACGTTCGTAGACGGATAGTTGGTTATAGTTTCCGCGTTCCCCATTTTTAGACGTTCCAGTCCGTACCCCTGTATGGTAGTCTTAACTTTCTGGACGGCCGTTTACAGACCATAACTCGCCATAGTTTCGGGCCCAACGACCACAACTGTAGGACTACAACCAACCATCAGTGTCCTGATCGGTCTGATGTTGTCAGTCCATCAACTGTCAATCAGGAGAGCTCTGCGCGCTTCACAAAGCTGAAAACAGCGCGATTGGTGCAACCTTGTTTCACACTGTCCAACCAACTGCTTTGTGTATTGCTATCTATAACAGTACATTTGGTTCAGAATAAATTCCTCACTGTATCCACAATTTGCTGTCGATGGTAACCATAGGCTCGAGCTGGTTGATTACTTGCTGTTAGTCTGACGAGTTCTATTTCTACACTGTGATTTCCGTTCATAAAAACAGGTAGAAACATCCGCCAACAAGCAGAGATAACCATGTTAGCTGTTGCTTAGACTTTGGGATAATCACGTACACTGCTTAACGTCCTGTAGAAGATGTTAACGTCAGCAAAAACCTAGCTACATATTTATTTCACCAGCTTTCCATCATTGTTTATAGTAAACAAAACGACGTCTATGAAAGATCAATTTCTGAAGGTTTTTTCTTGCGTGAACCAGGGTATTCTCCCAGAAACTCTCCTCCGCATAACCGAATGAGTTCAACTAATCAGTGGACTGATAGCTGCAGTAGAATGCAGCAGTTTCTGAGAGAACCGCATCTCGATGAATAGGAGTACACAGACATGAATGAGTGGGCTGAAAGGTTAAAAGCAGTTGCAGTATTTGAGCTAAGACAGAAAATGATCATCAAGGCGAATTTTGTACGTGGCACCAGGGTTGACCGAGTTTACTTGCTCAAAGAGATCATTTCATGCCTTACAGCCACACAGTGAGAGAGTGCTGTACGTGCACTCCTGTCAGCTGTGTTGTATCTCACGTTTAACAGCGTGATCTTCAGAGACCGCTCAATCTTTTCATATTAAGTACGGATACTTTAAGTGGTTCGAACGAAAGATTAAGCTGCAAGCGTGGTAGTATATCTCTGACCACTAGTGACTTGACCATTGATTGTGAAGCACAATGCAAGCGTGATATGGTAGAAAATTGCCACGTCGTGTTTGTCTGTGCATAACTATCCAGAATTGAGTGTTTCTTCGAGGTAAGAGTGTCACAATGCAAGCATTTTCACAACGTGAAATTCAGGATTTGGGCGTACACTATATGTTGGGTCTGTTGAACCTCGTCTGGTAAGTTTGCCATCTTTGTTTGGTATGATGCGAAGCAATGAATTCGTTGAGGCGTGTTTGGGTTGGTTGTAAATAGCCGATCCTAAATTTGGCGTTATTAGTACGTGCTGTATGTAGTAAACGATCATGGCGAATTTTGTACCCTAATTGCACAGTATTTACATTCTTTCTTCTATCACTACCACTGCTTATCTACTAACACTTCCCTTCTTGACAATGGCTGACACTCACCCACCTTCATCTACACCCGATTGTTTTTATGAGCCCATTTCCCATTGACTGGTGGCCGGTGGCGGACTGGTGTTTAGTTGTTCCATTTTGAACGCCATTCTGCTGGATGATTTGTATATCCGAATAACTCACATTCAAGGTGAGTTAGCACCTTTATTGTAATTTTATCAAACAGTACCGTATAAATTCCGACTCTTTCTATCGCTTTTTCTGATGTTTTTGGTCTTGGATTATAGTCCTGCCTACCCGACCGTCTGAACAAGTGATCTTGGAGTCGTCGAGTAAGCGTTACTGAGTGAATTACCCCTAAATCAACAGGAATGATTTAACACTATGCTTTTGGAGAAAACTGTGCAGAATGAGTTCGCTTGATTTGTCACAGTTTGTTCGGTACGCTTATCGTTCTATGTTTAGAGCGATACCGATTGGTGAATTCGCTTGTCAAAGTTCAGCTCCGAGTTTGTTTTAATTTTCCTTTCTATCCAACCGAACAAATGACAAGCAAACAAGAATGTGATAACGTTGGAAAATTTTAATGGTAATGAATAGGTGCAAAAGAACAGGTGATCAAAAAATGTGTGCTGGTTAAGATGGAACCACTAAGAGAGAGGGTGAATTCCTGTGCGCTGAATACATCACCACATACAAAAAAAAGACTCTGACAGAGGGTGGAATCGGACGTCGTCCGATAAAGAATATCACGCGCAACGTAGGAAGCAAAACTTTGGTTGTTAAAGGGTCGATAGAAACGTGAAACTAAAATAGTTCACCGTGTACTTGATTTATTAGCCAACAGTTCAGCGAGAAATGAGGAGAGAGAGAGAGAGACAGTATGCTGAAAGTTCCGTTTGTTATCGCAGTAACCGGTAAAGTTTAGAATAGTGCTTTTTGAAAGTAAAGTAAAATAGTGAAGTAAGAAAGTGCTTTCTGAAAGTAAAGTTTAGAGTAGTGCTTTTGAACAAAGGTACAGATGATGGTGCGAAAAGGGTGTGTACAAACATCAACTAAAACAAAATATAAAAGTTTGCAATTATTTGTAGCACTCACTCTCGAAAGAGTGCCTGTGGATCAAAATCGTGGTTGAAGGACGATGAGAAAACAGTAACTAAGCGTTCGATAATCATATTACACATCAAAATCTGTCAGTGTGCCGACCGCCCTTTGCGTGTTGTGTGTTGCTCAATAGTACAATGGCTCTGAGATGCAGGTGAGTGTGGCACAGTCGGGGATGGGGAAGAGTTGCTTGTTGTGAGCGTCAGATCAGGTCGGTTTACCCCCTCATTCCGGCCAACGGACACAACTTCGCTTGGTCCAAACCGTTCAGAAATTGAGTAATTTTTGTAACACTTAAAGATCTTGAAGAAATCAAGGTGTCTCGATGTCTTGACACACGTACACAATTATATAAGTTAGTGAATCCAGGGATCTTTATTGTCACTCACACTGTTGACTAACCGGTACAAACCGAACGTTGGGAATGTGCTGACATAAGCGTGAATTTGAATGTGTGCACGGGTTTAAGTTTGTTGGAGGCTGAATCAAATCTCCAAGGTGATGTAGGATGCTGCCGTAAACTAATTCAGAGATAGTGTAAACCAACGTCCTGGTTAATGGTCTATCGGATCCCAAGGACAGTAGGCAGCAGGCACTCTCTCTACTATGTCCAATCAAACTGGGCAGTAATTGATGCCTTCAGCGGCTAATAGAAATTTCTGACCAGTTCGTTAGCACGGGATTGGTATGCGGTTGTCGTAGCGTGAGAATAATCAAGTAGCTGGATAAAGTTACCGACAAAGGCAGACTGAGATTGGGCGCATTCGTCAGTTATGGATGTGGGTGATATGCCAGAACTGGCAATCCAATGTTCCAAGGAAGTTTTGACAATCATTGCATTAAAGCTTTTTTATAGGTTAATGCAATCGGACAATAGGTACAGCGGTCGATCGTATTGAGTTTATGAGTACGATCAGTGGAGGGTGGTGATAGGCCAACCATGTTTAGGTGGATGCGAAAGAAACGGGAATCGAGTTGGGAGAATATACCCATTTCTCTGAACTCTGCCTACTTGACATTCGTTGCACAGTTATGACCAAAAGCAAAAGTTTTGGTTCATAGAGGACCAAACAAAGCGTTGTGCATTCAAATTCGGCGTGGCACTTCTGCCAGGATGAGACAAACAGTGGAAATGGCTAGAAAATATGCGTCGATAAGATGCGCTGGTAAAGGGCTTAGGTGCACCGACTTAACTATCACACAGAATGTTATCAACTTGGGTAGGGAGATGAACGATAGACAATTTCGAGGAATTGCAAGTTGGAACATTCTCAATTGTTCGCTGCACTGTTGGCCAACTTAGTCGGTTTAAAAGAGGGTGAGGATTGAAGTAGGTTGAATTCTGGTCGCGATAACGTATCAAATACGATGACTGTCATCATGAAGGCGTTGGGTGTTCGTGGTAAATAGAAGCATCTAATCTAGATGTCTTATTTAACGAAGAGAATACCCACCGGGTATGGCCTGGAAAGCGAATGTTAAAGGTTAGCGACCGGTTTGAAAAACAAAATGTCGGTATTATATCAAGTGTCCCAATGGGTGGATTATCAGATAAGTAGAGGGCAGTGCTTTCTCCCAAAATACTATACTTCGTCTGGGATGGTTATATCTTCTAAGTAGGCTGGAAGTTTATATTAGCCGCTTACAGATTTATTGAAAACTGCTACGATGGCAGTGTTCGATGTGTCTGGTGGGTGGAGAGGACGAAAGAATGGGTGTGTCAGCCACAGTGACACAAGTGGATAAGAAAGTTGCGTTGTTTTCACTGTACGAGTTGGCCTGGACGTGACGCTTGTCCAGCATGGACTTTGAGACCACCAGAACAAATCCGGATACATCTTTAACCTCTTACCCAACATTATCGACTAAGACGTTCTGATGTGCTTGACCAGTCGTTGATGTTTAGCACAACGAGTGTTCGCCCAAGTGGTTGGCACTGAAATATACACTGTATGTCCCACCATTCTGTCAGTCGCCCGAGTCAACTGGCTAATTTCTGTTTGATCTGATGTGTTCATTTCTCTCCGCTCTCGGTTTGACTAAATTTGCTGTTATCAGAGTTGATGGGACTTCTGTGAATTCGGCAGTTTCTCGTCCATCCACACCGTTCTCTTTCTGAAAATTATTTCTCATCGACTTCTCTTTGGCATGTGCCAAGTTGCTTGGTTTGGCAGTGTTTGCTGACACATGCAACTTCGATTGAATTAGTGTTGTTGTTATCAGTCGTCAGGTTCATGTTCCTGGTGTGTGCTCCGACGTCCAAATAACACAATCGTGTTTCTGTCGTTGTTCGACGCCTACCACGTCGTTCGGCCCTGCTGGCCGACCTACAGCCTGATACCGTTAATCGGAGCTGCCTTCTCTCCCGGGGTACGATAGGCTGACGGGAATTCTCCGGCCGACTAGGTTGCAATAAATCCGAGCAATCCCACACTTATGTTTGTCGGTTGTAACCAGGTTGGAAACCTTCAGCACCGTCTGAATTGCACGATCAGTGTCGATTAGACATTTTCTGATGGAGCGCTGATCATCGGCAAGTAGTCTTGATAAGTACTCTTGTCCGATGAACACCTCTGTTAGGATAGTAATGTTTGTGTGTAGATTCTCCACTAAAAGACAGCGCACTCAGATGTGTATACTGGTAATGAGATCTGGACATTAAGAAGTGTTCCTTCTACTGGCGTTCGCATACAGGTATCTGCCTTTCGCTCTGTTCGACAGACAACAGTCTAGAGGCTGCCTTACTGACTATTCACTTTGTCTGATTCCACGATGTGTCGGCTGGAAGCAAAGCTCACAAGCCCGACAGTGAACCACGTCTTGACCGGTACTCTGTGAAGGTCAGCACTCGTGATCTAGTCTGAGTCGTGGGGATCACGGTGCGTTAATTCCTTCAGGCTGAAGTCTGCACGAAGGATATGTCGGATTAGATTTATAACAAACGAGACGACCAGATACAGCGTTTGTCTTTGGCTCGTCTATCACTCAGTGTGAGATTGTGAAGTGGGAGATTGTGTGAGAAAGCGATCGCCAACGCGATGTTTCGGATCTGTAACGGGCTCCGTGGAAGATAGAATGCGAATATGAGGGACACTTACAATAGGTGAGCGTGTAGTCACAGTTGCACCTATTGTATGATGAACAGTTTGAGTTGATGGTGGAGTGGAGCCGCTCTCGTCATTCGACTAGTCTTATCGTACTTGGACAGGCGTGGAATCTACAGGAAACGAAAGGAACATCTAGTAGATTGGAGAGTGATCATCACTAACCACACCACTGTTCTGATATGTAGCGCACTTGACGACCTCATGCCATGATCAGCCATTATGGAAATCCTCTAGTTCCAAGGATTTTGTTCACTTCAACAGTTTTTTCAGAGTCTGTTGATTGTTTTGATTGCGGTTTTTAACATTTCGAGTTGAACAATTCGTAGATTGGGTGACCTTAGCAACTACTCAACGTATGGTCATTTTGTCACATGCATGATTGGCAGGCCTCTGAGGTCTGCTTATGGATTAAGTATTAGGTATGTCATAACTGACTCTGAAGTTAGATTTGGCGCGGCGAATTTGGCGTGTTCAGTGCATTCCATTTGAATTTGGAATGCACCATTATCCGAACAACAGGGGTCGGTAACCACCATGTCATCTTTGGCCGACGACCGTAAACAAAGACAAGCAGACAATCGCAAACATCATTCAACGCCATACAAAACATGAATAGTGAATGCGGTTTTATGTAACCTCATCCAGTTATGTGTATTATAAGCCATGATGTTCGTTGGATTGCATGGAAGTCTGGGAAGTGCACGATCAGATCAGATTTTCGTTTGTGAACGCTTGATGTAATGCTGCTAGACCAGATCGAGAAACACTGGTTGCTAAACCTGTGCTATACCTTTTGTTTAGTACGAATCCAGTAAGTGTTAGTTGTGTTCGTGCTGGGAACACACAATGTAACGATGCAGATCACGTGGCCAGAAGAATCAGAACAGAGGTCCAAGGATAATCCCCATGAGAACAGTAGTCTATTCGCTTGATTCGTGCGTTGCGTATGTGAGATGATGTCGGTTGGCGGCCTGTGTTTCCAGATTAACCTGTTACAGTGGTTGGAGCCGGACGGCGCCTGTGCACGTATGTTTTCATAAGAGGGTTGTGCCGGACCACCTGTGATCCCACCCATACACCATGTTTGCGGCGTATATCCCAAACCGTAAGTCCCAGGAGGAATACATCCGTAATGCACCTCGCCGGTGCTGGTAGGCTTTCTAAAATTGAAACTCTGATATCTAGTATATATGATACACACTCCAGTGACGGATGGTACGCTGGTAAGCATAAGATCAGCAATATGAGGCAGGAATTGCTCCAGTTTATGAATGTGTGCCACCACACACCATTTTCGTCCGGAAGGGAAACAAAGATGTACATTTGAACTCAGTTCTGGACCGTTCCTTTTTATCACATACCTAATTGTTTGGCCCAAAATTGAGACGTAGAAGGGACGCAGCAACGGCGTTCATTGAAGGAACGAGTACAAATTAGGCGACAGGGCTTTGAATTTATAGGGATTAATGATAATCATACATGGCCAACAAGACGCAGGACAATTCATACGGGACTACCATGTAAAGCAGTTACACACAGAGCGAATTATTGCAGAGGGTCATCTATGATAGTCAGGAAGTTAAAACAAATCACGTTATGGGAAAGCATCAGAATGCAAACGTGAGAAAACAGCCCAAATAGCATACAGGTGTTCGACCACACGGCTGCAATCTGATGTGTTTAGTGGAACCATGCTAGCACCCATCACCATACCACACGAAACTGTGTCGATCGGTTGGTATGAATTGATGAGTCCTGGTAACTTCGTTGGGACATGCGCCTTCTAACAGAAACCAATTGGAACCTCCAGCATAAAAGGCACGGACAAAGATGAATAATAGTTAGCGTAACACCAGGAACCAAATTTCTGACAACGGGAGCCAGTGGACTAGCCGTGGACTGGATTATCGATTGATATGATTATGAAGACATAAAAATCATCGAGGCAGTCTGATTGTGTTTTCCAAATTTGCCAGCTCGTTGTTGGCACTATTGCGAGAAAGCCAACATATACACAATCGCATTCGTCAGAGCGCCTTGGTGTCATACTCTCACGACCCACGGCGAACCTTGAGCCTCACTTCACGGACACAAATGTCACTGGTCGAACCTTTGGATGCTCCCCCTGATGGCATTCCTGCGAGCGGCCTGCTCCTAGGTTGCGTCCGCCCTCAGTCTGCGACGAGGTATACAAGACGGAACCGAGGCTGTTACAGACCGTTTGTCAGATTGAGAGATTTAGTTGTGTAAACAGACATGTGCTTCTAGGAGGACCGGGGGGACGCGGCCAGTTATTGTGGTGGAGTAGAGAAAGAAACATGTGTGGGGCGCGGGATAGTGTTTGGGTCAGCTTGATAAGAGACTTTGCAGGTTGCTATGACCAATCGCAGTGACTCACTTCAATGTTTGTCTTCAGTCCGTCCAACAATGGATTGCGACATCTCACTGGTGTAAGCTACATATGCCAACATGCCAACCTGTTCCTCGACCGTGCAATGTTCGTTTCGTTGTCAAATCTTAAACAGTGGGTTGCCTTCTACATTCTGGTCAGTTGGTTACCTTATTTGGATTGTGGTGCGGACGGAAATCGGTAAATAACCAGGGGCTTTTGGTGAATTTTTCTATCTAGAGTTTGAGAATCCTAGCTTCGTCAGCATGAGAATCGAAAGCCGTTAGGTGTGGCATTAGTGTGCTTAAACCAGCAATTCCTGGAGAGTGATTCTTACAGCGAAAACAGTAGTTAGCTATGAAACTAAAGATGACAACAGAGGAGGTGGTGAGGACTGTTACACTGACTGTGTTTAATTCTTCAAACATAGACTGTGATTCTACGGAAATATCGAAGTTCGTCCATGTTATATGTGCACAACCATGGAGGCTTGCTGTGTTTTATAGATACATAGTGGTGCCGTCGTATAACAAGCACCCTCGCCTGCGAGTAGTATAGTGCGTACATTCGGGAACTAAAGGGCGGGTCTCAAAGCCAGGAAGGCGAAAGATCATAATCGATTGTCGGAATCGTATACTTGTACCACGAGGGACGCGTCACGATGGCGAATGACAATGTTCTACTGTCGAACGGGTGCGGATACACACCGACCATGGAAATGGGTGTAAGCGTGCGTTGTCCTGTTTTTTTATAGGTTGTGAGGGATTCCGTGCTATGCGTAACTTTTTAGGCCAAGTGTCTTTTGCGGCTAAACCAGTTGTCACCATTGTTCGAACAGCGATATTTTTCATCACTGAAGTGAACAAAGTTGGGTCACATAAACGGGTACTGCCGTTAACGACATATGAATATGATGGCTAGCAATTGACGATCTACCGCACAGAAACTGAATCACATCAAGTGGGTTATTGGGGTGAACTGCCCATAGGTAGTGAACCTCGAAGACGACAAATTAGAATACAAAGTCTGTACGCGCCCGAATCAAACAATTTCAAATACGAGATACTACGCTAGCATATCAGGAATTGGGCATCGACAGCTAGTAAAAGTGACTGACCGCTCCTGAGGATTACACTAACGAGTGCACGCGACAAGTGACTGACGTCTCACCAGCCATGTCAGTTCCCACCGTTATAGAAGCAGTCTAATCGAATAATACCCAGTCCAGTTCTCGCTATCGAAACACGTACGACAATGAGATTCGAAATTTAGCTCGCCGATCCTTTGAAAATAGAATGTAAAGAGAGGGCAGATCAAGCTAGGGGGGGGGGTAAGGAGCGAATTGTGGCTTTAGTTCCGGGACGGAAATCACGAACTAACACCTTGACTGAAACAAAGGTAGACAAAAAACCGGAAGCATCAACAGTATATGGTGGAATACGATTATCATAGTTGCTAAAAAGTTCCCCATTTTATAAAACCAAGTGTCAATTATCCATGGAAGTGTGCGGGCAATCTGACTGGACGGAAGAAGTGAGTTGAGAAAAACGTCACCAGAATCTATTTATTGCCGTGGCGTGCTGATACTTTTTGCTGTTCACTATGTGACGATAACATCTGATTTAACTTTGTGTTATGGCTATCGAACGAAAAAAACACTACTAGCGTGTTGCTCGACAGATTTCTTGGTTTAGGTGAGATCCAATGGTTAAAAATCAGGGCTCCCATTGGATTCGAACCAGCGACAGAAACAGCATGCCCAAGCGAGGTAAGCATCCTACCTGCTGAGCTACAAAGTAATGCCAGGTCCTCGGAAATTTCAAATTAAAAAAAGTACGCATGAAGATGTTCGCTTCAGAAATAGTACGATTCATAAGAATATGGAATCTACTAGAGTGCGAAGGAAGTAGAACTCGGAAAACAAAGTGAAACTCGAACATGGAACAGACAGACTTCACTTGTCACTGAGTTGCTATTGTCATTCGAAAATTGTCCATGCGGTCGCGCTGCCTTTGATTGATGACGTTGCCATGGCAGATGGGGGTATGTAAGTCAGACTGAACGTATCCCAACTCTGAAATACTGCTGATCAAATTCTAGACAAGGCTCTTGATGTTGTGGTTTCAATGCGTGGTCTTGGAAGGAGTTATCCAGACGACGCGTACGAACGTACCTCATAGTGTTGTGAATCCAGAAGGGGGACGACACAAAGGTTACTTTATTGGGGAAACCAACACACTACTTAAGCGTCTGAGCACGACTAGAAACGGAAACACTCATTTGCACACCATACTCTTCTGAGGATACTCCAGTCGCTTCAGACACCATGTATCAGTTCTGTCGTGTAGCGAAAGCCATTATATGTCATTCTGCCCTCCAACGAT
>QNGE01004650.1:0-16521 GCA_008508345.1 Paragonimus westermani | reverse complement strand
GAAACCAACACACTACTTAAGCGTCTGAGCACGACAAGAAACGGAAACACTCATTTGCACACCATACTCTTTTGAGGATACTCCAGTCGCTTCAGACACCATGTATCAGTTCCGTCGTGTAGCGAAAGCCATTATATGTCATTCTGCCCTCCAACGATCCCTCCCGTATCTCTGTCGTATTTATCACGCGATTATCTCGATCCGCGATCATCTCGATCCATGCTGCTACTGAATAGTGGTGTGAGTAGTATGGTGCAACCGTATCTCCTCACTACAATAGAATGCTACGGCCGGCAGGGATGCCTGTGGGCATAAGTAAACGTGGCCTTGTAATGGCAACGGTTCATGGATGTTTGATCGAGTCTAATTCCCCTACTTTGTGCTCTGTCAATCAGTCCTGCTGTGTCCTGCTTGGTGTGTGCGTGTAATCGGCGAGCCCGCTTACTTGATTCACTATTCATTGAACATGTAGCGTTCACAGTTAAGAATTATATTTTCTAATTTATTTCTGTGCGTGTGAAGTAGCCATAGGATGAAGTTTTTTAGTTCCGCATATCTGTCGACGTACTAAAGCTCAACGTTTTCTCATCTTACGTTGCATGTGGAATTATTTGATCGACGCCGTCTGAACCGACTATCTGGCGTTATCTTTTTTTCGTATGTGATGACCTTTACAATTCAGCGGATCTCATCTTGTCAGTGATTGTTTTCACATTTTTGTCGTCTCTTTTGTACACATCTGCATTTATTCGTTAACGTCGCATTTTTGGTACTCTCATATCCTTGGTTGTTTTTTATCCATTCAGTTGATTGAGCCAGCTCAAACACAATACCTCAACTGAACGTCCACATACACAGTAGAGGAACTCAGTGTGGTCATAATCTCGGAATGCAATGCAATCTGTTAGACTACTTTGTAACATGTGCTGTCGTCATGTCTAAGGAGAATGCGCTTGTACGAGCAGAATGTCGGAGAACATTTCAGGCATCCCCGCGTGAATCCATTGATGTGCTGGTGTTGTTAGCTGAGGAGTTGGATGGCATGGAGACCGTTTACTCCGGAAGTGAACACATAAGGTAAACGCTTCATAACGGCAATCAACAAACATTCATTTGCACATAACGATTGCAACGATTGCCAATGTCCAGCTCATGTATGGAATGAAAACAATTTCATGTCAAAGTACACTTGAATGTTTCTTCTTGTACCCCCCCCCGCCCAGGTTACTTAAATATTCAGATATATGCTTATACCCCACTGCTTAGTAGTGGCGTGAGTAGTATAGTGTGAATGCTCGCCCTCACTACACTGGTGCTCTCTTTCCTTTCTGCTCTTGCGTGCCCACTATGTTTAACCGTCAACAGAACTGCAGATTTCTAATGGTAATTGGCAGATTCGTATACTTCACGAATTCTGTCAGCTATGATTTAAGTACAGAATCTGATAAAATATATTGTGGATTACTGCCTCACTACGGTAAGGTTTTAATGGAACAGTATACAGTAGATAATTTGATGTGTGACACATTTACTCATTACTCACATATACACGTCAACCAGACGCGATATTCAGGATGAAGTCCGGATATTTACTGCATGGCAGGTACAATTGTTCTCCAAATAACTGTAAACGCCATTGATAAGCGTACAACAGGGCGTTCCGGCAATGCGCTATGGTTCCAGCATGATAAATTCGTCAAGACCAAGTTGTGTGCGGTTATTGTTCGGTAAACTGAACTGAGGACAGTATGATCCAACATAGTTCAACATGACCAGAACCAGACAGACAGACACATATACACATACGTGTAGTAAGAGCACCGATCCTAAACCGACATCAGAAGTATTTCCACTTACAGTCTGTACAGTCCACGAGAAGTCGGTTTGTGTAAAAACAGGGTATTTGTACGGAGCATGTTACCTTTCTCACCCTGCCCCGTCCAGTTAGACCAGTACTGTGATGTATCGACATATCATCTTAGTTCACAATCACGCAACCAAAGCTCGCGTCGTGCGAATTTTTTGTGTTGGCCCAAACTATATACAAAAATACATAGTTTTTCATGATGAGGCAGGTGTCCAGAGAACAAAGCACCTCACTCTGGACAAGATTTTTGAACGAGTTGTCCACACTGATATTCATGACGGGACAAAGTTCCTTCAACATGAATGAGGTTGTCAAACGTTGGCGTGAAGTGGAACGACACGGCCCAGTAACGGGGCCAAAAACTGAGGTACCAAACAGCGCTCATTGTTTTCACAACATGACTATGATACATCACGTCAGAGTCCATAAACAGCAGGATGAATCTACAAGTACATTATGAATTATCTCGAATTCTATGGGGGAAACTGTTAAGTTTTGATTAGACTTCCAACGGTTTGGAGACCACTCACAAGTGTATTTTCTATCGGTCGGTTAAAAAACTATTTTGATGACTAATATAGTGGGCGAACTGCCACACACTCATTACCACCGGCTTAAATTGACGTGTGTTAACACTTGTTGAATCATGCATGATTAGTTGCTTTGTCACACGCTATTGTGTAACTACCAATCGTTTATCGCGGCCGGACGGCCACTGCTTGCGCGATGGTTCTTAGACATGCTTGCTCCCTTTCGCGCTAGCGACTGTCAATACAGCACTTGTTTCCCCAGCGTCATTTTACCGCACTAATACACACAACAGTGGTGCAATCAGTTAGGGAACTCTCGCACTTTTACTCTGCTCACTTGCACTGGCCGACGCATGTTGGTTCCCAGTCCAGCGCTGTTTTTCAGGCCCTGAAACAGTTGCAGGGATGTGTGGGTGCAGCCAAGTCTTATCGATCGTGGACCGTGGTGGCCAAAACACTGGTTTGGCGTCGTCGTGCCACTTCCCTATAAATTCGCATACGTCCTCGTTCCTCACACAGAGCCAGCCACTCTGGCTGTGGTATGTTTTGCTGGTTCGCTCACCCGATTGGTTTGGGAGGCTTGCCGGTTGGGCAAGCCCTGTGGACTGGATTTGGTTGCCCATAGATCTGGGACGTACAATCTATCGTCTTACCACACAGTTGTGGCTGCTTGTTGTTGCCCTCATTTCCCGCCGTACGCTTGTCCTCCTTTTTAGAGTACATTAAAGCACTGCCTAACTGGTACCTGCCTTCTACATTGACGGCACGATTGCATAATCTACCCCTTACAATACAACAGGCCAGCTATTTACTAACGCTCTTTTGGACTCATCTGATACAGATTAGATACCGGTAAAACGTTATGGCCGACAGGCTAGCATACTTAATTTGTCATGATTTAACAGTGAGTTGCACGGGAAAGGAATGGTTTGACTGAAACCGTCTAAACAACAACGTTAGCATCCCAGAGACCGTGTTAACTTTGACAATCAGAAAGACGTACTTCAGAAACAGGCTGAGCCGACCGTTTCTAGATCTCGTTGGTTGGCGGTAATACTTGGCTTTCTTCTTCCAATGAAATACTCAGTGTGAAACGTAGTGAGTAATCACTATTTTATATTCAATGCAGTCTAAAGAAATCCGGTGCGTCCTAGCCCAACTGTCAAATATGCTACGATCAACTTGATGCCTGGACTATGAACAGTAATGCTCATTGTTCACCACGTCGTTGTATTAACAAAACATAATACCATTGAAGCACTTATCCCTGGCATTTGAGGAACTACGACTAAAAACACCAGTGGACCTAAAATGAAGCGCTAATTGGGTTGAACGCTATTAATCTACCGATCGTGATACCGTGGTAGTCAGCGAAATGAAGAAGCAAAGACCACCTGTACCGTGAGTGGGATAGCTGCTTCCTTGATAGTCTGTCGGAATGAATGAAGCTAAAAGGTGTGTGCCAACCTAACCCACTACACGCGGGTTGTGCGGCGCCAGTTGCGATTCCACCCACCCAGTCCGATTCTAGTGTAAACCCGAAGGAGTACGGCCTGTTGGTATGCCAGTGGAGACCAGCGTAGTCCAGCCGGCCAGTACCGATTAATCAGATAAGGTGCTGGCGTGCACGTGCAACACTTATCCCACGGAAATGGAAACGGCAACAGTTAAGATAGTAGGAACCGAAGAGAATATATAACCTCACTGTTATTATAGTGTAAGGAGAAGTCATTCAATAAAGCACATGTTGTTGTCCAAACGAAGGGTCTAGTGCGCCTATGTTTGAGAGCCAGAATTCCAGTCCACGAAGCGGCGAGGTTTTCACTTAAACATCACGTGCACTTCTGCCCGGTTCTACCCATTTGGCTGAATTTTCATGCCAGGGATTTCTTTTTGTAATTTCTCACCCATTGGGATCGTGCTGCTCATTTAGGGCTTGTTCACTCTCTGTTGTGAGTTTTGATCATAACCCATGGGTCAGTTGGGATAGACCATCGAACATCAGAATGATGGTGTCTCCCATTTGATCACTGATAACAATAGGACAACAGGAGATTCGTTGTAGAAATAGGTATTAGTTTAATTTTCATACGGTGAAGAAAACAGACAAGGTTGAAAGTTAATTAGGAAACCAAACAAGATAACATACACCAAAACCCGACCTAGGTTTTCCAAAAGGATGTCGAGTACTTTGCACAACGACGGCGTCATCGGTTGGAACAAACAAATAGTATATAGTCAAGTTGACTAACACCATCTAGCGTGCTCTCGTTCTCTTCGTTGCCCGTTCCCTGTGGGCACACCGATAACATGACTGTCCAAGATCACTAGCACAGTCGCGGCCACACAATCGCATCAGGACGGTCGATAACACACAATTCCTCTGTCCATTGCGAGCTTGAATTTACGGCATCACAGATTACTCACTGAACTTTCGGATGACAGACCGAGTCATAATTCTCAATGCAGTGCGGTTCATGGATGAGTCTTCCATTGATATGTGATCTATGTTACAACAAGAAGGTCTCGCTGGTTTCGCGGTTCTTCATACCATGACCTCAGTTATCTGAATTTAGTTGATCACAAAACGGCTACTTCGGGATCCATTTCCCACTCGCCCAACGTGCATGCTCTTGCCAACACATACGANGATCGGTCTCGTTCATGTGCGCTCGACTAAGTAACCCGAATTCCGGAAACACGTTCAACCACATGTCCGGGGTTCATCTTACACATGGTAGATGAAAGTGGCTCGAATATTGCACATTTTGATGACGCGGTGTCCATTTATTCAGTGCCGCATAGAACCGTGAATGTCATAATGATAGACGAACGAGATAGTTTGTGTTGAGTTTCTGGTTGCGATTTTCCCCGACACACTATTCAAGACATGCGAACTAGTACCAAACTTGTTCATCTTTCTGCAGAAAAGGCTGCGGCTGAAAAGATATCCTGCCTGTGTTGACAACTAATCCAAGTTTTGTTGTCACAATTATGACATCTGTCGTAATTGGCTGTAATTCTTTTCAGCTGTGTGTGCATCATTTACAAACGACAGGTTTCGGATACATGAATTACGCGACTCGAATGGAACACCGAAACATCAGGTATTCCACAGATGATCACACATGTGGCATTTAGTTTGTTGAATGTTTTTGAATTCTCAGAAGCCACTGTTAAGATTACAGTCAGTAAAATGCTAACCAGAAATCAAGGTAGGACACAACCGTGCTTCACGTCATTGTCACTACCAAAATAATCTGAGAGCGAGCCACGCGACTGTACTTTAGCTTGGATATTCGCAAGCAACAAGTTAGCTAAATTAACGGACTTGTCTAGAGAACCTAACGTACGCGGCTCTCTCCACAGCGTTCATAATCAGTAGAATCAAACTCACGGTTGAAATGGACGGAGAAAATGTGCGACGTCTGGTTACGTGCGAGACATTTTTCTTGGATGTAGCGAGTGGATAACACAACCTTAGTGTAATCGCTGCTAACTCGAATACTACGTCGCTCTCAGAAGACTTCAGTATATAACACTTGACGTGGCATAATTTCCGTCAGAACGTTTCCAGTGTAATCCCAAAGAAAAAAAACCGTCACAACTGTCCGCGCTTTGTCTAACCTCCAAAGTTTAAACAAAGGTACAGTGAATGCACCCTTGAACAGTTACAAACTATTAGGAATTTCCACGTGACGTAAAAAAACAGGGCTAGATTGGTCTTAACTCTGCAACACCACACTATGAAAGCGCTTTGGCAATCTAACTTTCCTTTTTGCATTTATCTGTTAGCCTTCTGTACTTTTGCTAAACCCGAGGTAATACTAACTAGTTGTTTGATCTCTTGTTGAGATAACGTATCTATGGCGAACTAATCAACTGTAATCCGCCAATCCAGTAGACTGTCAAGTGTGATTAGGCCGGATTTTTAAGTCATCCGGTTGTGTGCAGGGAACAAAGGGGTATACGTCATTCAGCGCTTCACTAGACTGGACGACGTGGCCAAACATCGCCTTAAACGTATCATAGAACTCCCTACGTTGTCGGCAGTCGGCTTAGCACTTCATCAGCTCGTCCTGACTTTTTCACCCGTCGTCCGTGATTCCGTGAAACCGTTCGGTGAGTTGGCCTAAATCTCAAAGAAATCTCATCTTTATGACCTCATTGTTCGAGTCGATTACGGAAACGGTAAATCTTTCATCCTTCTACTCTGTCAAGATGGAGATCGTTGCATTGTTGTCATCCAATCACTCCTACCATTTTTGGCGTTGGATACCGATCGGCCTTGACCTCTTCCTGGATGACAACTGCACGCTGAAAAGCAGTATCTGTCTTCGGATTCTTCAATCAGTCAACTGCCAAACTGTGTCACCGTCCTGGTGATATACAATAAAAGAACTTGCAGACGTGAATAAGCAATTCGTTCCTGATCAGCCTACGATCGAAATTACATTCAGCTCCTCGCATCACTCGCGTGATACGCACTATGAGAATATCGCGACGCCGCACGATCAGGATCATATTAATAATTATGTGGCATATACATTTAACACTACTCACAGATAATAGAAGCTTTCGCATTCTCAAATTTTTAGCTAGTCCGTTTCTAAAAGAAACATCATACTCGGAATGTTTGCTTGTTAAACCACGTGAACTGTGCACGTCTTTATCACTATCGCGAATTGAACTCCAATCAACATTATAAGGCAACTAGGTTGAACACGACCACAAATCCCATATTCGGTACGGCTCAGTTATCACGTGCAGAATCCCAGCCACGTTCACCTGAGGGTAATGGCAAGAATGTGAAATATTGAAGAGCTCTAACGAGAGCATAACCCGAGAGTAACGGTTTCTTTCCAATTTGGCTGGCCAAAATTTACCAGAGTGAGAGAGCCGTGATCAATGATGACTGATGTTTAATTTATATTGACTAAACTCCACTACCACTATCAGTAGTCGTGTGGCACTATATATTAGCAATTACTCTTAATAATCCACTGTTAGTCTGACCTTCAAATGGCGACAAAAAAGCCCCAGACGAAATTTGATTACTTTCGTTTTTTGTGAATATGGTAGCGCCTGCCCGCTCAAGATATTTCCTTTCTGTTCATCGACCGAAACTATTCGAAATGTGGGCACGTGATCGACATGTACGTACTTATTCAGCATCTACTGTTGAGGGCATTCGGTCGTGCTGTTTTGACTGTTACAATCTATGCGTAGTTGTTATTCAATCTTACGAAATCAAAATGGAAAAGCTACTACCTCTCTCATGTAACCCAACGTGGTTGATACACTTTTGAAATCAGCTGTTAGCAATTCGAAACAACGTGACCTAGTCCAAGAGTCCGTTTCCAGACGTTACTTGAGTGAAGAACTTTGGTTGTCGAATGAAGATGATTACTCCGATTTAGTGGATCGACCGGTGATGCGACGAAAACGGGCCAAATATGCAAGCCAACAGTTTTACAATGGATGGAACAGAAATCTGAGTAATCAGAGAAGAGAGAGGAAGAGCGCGGTTGACGATGGCACCGATTTAGACCGAGACGTCCAAGATCAGGCACTAAGGGATTTTGATCGCACCGCATGTTGGCTGTGGCCATGTTCCCTGTTTTTTCGCCTACTAAACACTCTATTCTGTACATACAAACTGAAAATTGGCCTGGGGAGTAAATTTAAAAAAGCACTCGGGGATCCTACTAGAATGTTACGCCAAAACGTTTACGGTCTACTTTTAGGCATTCTTATCGGTTTTGCAGGTTATATACTATTTATGGTTACATTCCCAAACAATCCCCATGTCTCAACACTGTTAAGCGCTTATGTGATGCTGTTTTCTGTCTACGGAATTGCATTCTCCGAAGAGTTTCGCTGCGTCGGTCTGCTGACGTTACCATATCTAGCTGCAAGTCGTGTCCGCTGGCTTTTCATGTTGTACGCATCCGCTTTGTCGGTTGTGGGGCCAGGTCTGAACTTTCTGCACAATTCAGGCAATTTTCGTAATGCAATCGCTTGCATTTTAGCTCAGGTTAGCACGAACATGTTGCTCATACAAAAATTAACTGCTGCACCGTTTTCATTACTGAAAAATCAGCTGGAAGGCCTGATTACCGGTCTGAATCAGACGCTGCTTCGCATGCGGCTCTCTTTGAAAAACATCAACTTCTCTTTGTTCAAAATGACTAAAGTTATGGAAAAGCAAAGTCAGTGGATCGTTTCATTAGTGGAAGCCTGTGGAGACTCAGTCGCTTTACGTAACCAATGTCTTTCATTTATGAACAATATCTATTTCAATTGCAAAGCCTCCCTTGGTTCATTTGAATTCATCTGTGGTCTAGTTCGACAATTCGCTGCGGATACTTGCACAGGTGATGTGAGTATGAATCAGCTGTGCAACAGACAAAAAGAATTACTAGTGGAAAAAATGAACATCGACTCACCGTCCACGTTAAATCGGAAAATGGAAAACATTTTGGACATACTTGGTCGTTCGAATTTGACATTACGGGGTACTTTTGATCAGTATGAAAAGTTAACCATCGAGAGTGATGATACGATCATTTCTATACTTCAAAAACGCATGGACACATTTATCAATACGGTCGAACATGGCAAGCTAGTTTTGTCTTGGATTTTGGTCGCGTGGACAATTCTGACTATGGTTCAGCTAGTAATTCAAGCGGCAATTTTTCGAAAATCCTGGATTTTGAGTGATTGGTTTGACAATGTATACATCACACCTGCATTTGTGCAACAGGTAAAATTAAAAGGAACTATTTCGGATGTTCCAGTTGTATTCAAAAGCACTTTTTAAGACTATCTGTTTGTAGTGTCTTCAATTCAACTGTCACTTCTTAATAACGAATTTTAGATTACTGATGAGTAGTCGGTCAACTCGAAAATAATGAATCTGTCAATTCTCCTAATAAGTTCAAAGGAACATATTCTACCTCGTTCATCTGTGAAAATACCTACAATAACCTTGGGATCTACGTCACGCTTAGGATGAGCGCTGAATATCTATCCATATATGTTAGTTTTTCATGTTCTGTATCAATTGCAGAGGCAAATGTCTTGAAGCTGATTTTTTCAGTAGCTACCGCCAGTTGTTCCTGTAGTACGTGAACTCGTCAGATTGGGGAAGAGTACCATGTCATAATAAGCATAATGAGCACCCAGGTTTTGAGGAACCTACTTGCCTGACAGTGTCTGGGTAATCAGGGCACTGCTACTTGAATGCAGACGCGGCCTTCTGATTGTTGGATCCGAAACTGTAGGGCATCATGATTTTTGCATGCTAGAACATATCCTCAGAGGGTCCTTATCTCTTACTTCAGTGACAGACTTCACCATCGCAGTTACATAACTGACCAGAGCTGACAGTTCCTTGCACGCAAGCCTCCGGATTAAATTCCAGCTACATTATACACGATAATATTCTTCTGCCTGTGGAATCACAATGCTTGCAGCATGAACCACTTGTGGTGATACGCAGGCACTGGCTTTAGTCACTGAACCAACGTGTTCAAACCAGACTCCGTCCTCTTCTATATCCATGTGTATATGTCTCCACGGTTGGTGGTGAGACATTCTAGAAATTCCGAATGAAACACTAAGGTCATTTTTTCCTACATTGGCTCGATGCCGCTCACACACGTGTCAACTGAAAGTTTCTGGCGAGCAGACAGCCGAGAATCTCCGCAAGCTCCCTGAAAAAACTGTGCTCTGTTTATTTTAACTATAAGGAAAGCTGGTTGTTTCATATATCTCGCTTATATTTACAGATAAACCATCTTTCTTTATTAATGTACAGATGGTGCTAAGTATAGGTTTTTGAACAGTTGAATAAAGAAAAACGACTGTGAAAAATTCCAAAATTACTTGCCTCGAAATTATACGGACAACACAAGTCAAGTCGATTTGTAGTGGCATAAGAAGGTGTCTGCTTACGACTTTTCTCGAGTACTCCTGTGTATCGTTCGTGCTTGTCTAACGGGGAGTTGTGGTGCTACTGGTAATGGTCAGTCAAATCTTTTAGGGTGGTCCATGACGCCTCCGTTACATAATTACGTCCGTTTCCGCGTAGACTTCAAATCAATAAACCGAAATGTTTATCAGTTGGATCCGTACCCAGACGTATGCACATATTTGGATGAAAGTTAACCCCGTAGGTCGCAGCTACATCACTTTAGCCTATTGCATTGCTAAATTGTTCAGAGTTCAGAATGTTCTAAGTCCACAACTAGAAGCAAATTTCGTGAAAATATAGGTATGTAAGATCACGCAGGTTATTTCTTTTCTAGGAAAGCCGAGTTGCAGTTACTAGTTAAACTATGGAACTCCGATTTTGTCAACTAGTCAACTGCAGACAATTGTCAACTGTTCTCTTTCAGACGATGCCATTCGTCAGGTCTACTGACACTTACTTTCCCTTATCACACAAGATAGCTCTCTTCTTGTTGTCTGTCCACTATCCATATGTTGCCATCTGTAATGATCAGAATAAGCTGTTAGCTGTTTTCAATTAACCACAATCATGGTTTACTTCAATAGTCTAAGAAAATTTACTCTAAAACAGCTGGTATTTGGGTATCCTCTGACAGTATTCACTGTTTATCATTTTGAGCTTTTCCTATCACTCTACTTCGAACTTGTATCGAACAAACGTTTCTTAGTCCGTTTCGTTTCGAAAGAAAGTTTAAGTCACTTCACACACCTTGTAAAATCTCGACAGCTCAGCTACACGTTAGCGGAATTCGGTAAACTTCGTATTCTCGAATATGTGTATGTATGAGACTGGGTTGTTTGAACTCAATGTCTCTTTAATTTTTCAAATGGTAAGTAATAGTGTTCTTGAAGATGTGTACGTTTTCTAATTACACACACCTTTAAAAAAACTTTATTATACAATATTAGAAGAAGTATGCAAACGTTTGATGTTCACACAATAATTAGACAACGTACAGTTCTCTATCATTTGCCGATATAAGCGGAAGCCAACATTAATTTTTGTGCATATTTGATGTCATTTTGTGTGTGTTTATGTAGAACCGTATGCACGTACAGCTCTTCATCCACAATTTTCCACCATAATAATACTTCTGGTCGAAACAGCCGGCAGAAATGACCTGAGATCGAAGCTAGTAGTCCCGTCGTTCTGGACACCACTATTCCATTCAACTTAAGGATCTTATTCTTGGCAATACTTATTACATAGTGACAGATTTTGTGCATGCGTACAGTACAACGCTGTTAACATGAAGACTGAATTGATTTAATCATAACAGACAACTTTTAAACTTTACCCAATAACCAATTCACTTCACGATCTCTGCAGTACACCATCTTAATCTGACGTACGTAATGGTATGCACACTTTTATGTGGTCCACGTACTTTATTTAAAAACCAAGTTCAACATGTGCACTTTTAAGTGTGTCTAGTTAAAAATCAATGATATTTGGCTGTCATAAATGTTCATCACAGAATAATTAGAGAAACCAATGTGAATTCCAAGCAGAAGAGGCGCACCAATTTTATTACAGTCGCCCATTATAAATATATTCAGTTACAGCTCGGTTTTTTATTTGCAACTTGTGGACACCTTGAGATTGACTGAGTGAATGTAGACGTAGCTATTTTTAGCGGTTAGGTTCGTTCCCATACCTTTCTTGTTTTTTCAACCTTTCTGTACACGGTTTGCCTTTTTCCTTCATGGTAATTAAGCATCGGTGTTAACTACTAATGTATTGCCACCTCTGATGGTGATGATGATGATGATGATGATGATGATGATGGGTCATCAGTATTTCGTCTTTAACATTAGAATTAGTGTTAACATTACGATTCCGGAACTAATTTGTGTAACAACGCCATAATTTTGGGCAAGTGGCTCACTACACTACTCACATGAGTTATCCACACATGACACTGATTGCTGTTCGGTATGAGGTTGAAGTGCAACGGAGTGTTCACATTTCGGCACGACACCCACTAATCTGGGCTTACTATTCTCACAAAACCTTTCGGCTGAAAATTGTTCATCCGGAGAATGCGTGAACTAGCCTTAGTGGATAACAACACAAATTTTGATATGTTCAGTTATCCACAGCTCGTTGCGAACACCAATCTTCCTCTGGTCACATCGGCACAGCCATCGGTGGTTCGTCAAGAGGCCATGATTGCTTAAAGCGATCACGTTGCTGGTGCATCTGCCAGCTATCGGAACCATGTCCGGAAGCGTTTATACAAGGTGATGCCAAGGTCCTGTTACACACTGTTTGCCAGGGTGAAAGATTTAATTGCTCAACAACCTGGATAGAAGTCCTTGTTGAGGGGCCATCGATTGGAGTTAACAGGACAGTTACTGTGTCTCCTGACGAGGTGATCCGACAACCTGATCATTACCACAGGCGTAAGTTGTGGGTGCACATATGATAATTCAGTCGTGCCTAATTTGAGGTCAATGACGCAGTGGTCAACACGGTTGCCTCATGAAATCCTGGCCGGAGTTCAGATCCGGCCGTGTGAAAGACATGCACTACTGACGAGCTTCAATGAGGCTGAAACTTGTGTCTGACGCTTCTTTCCGTAAGGAACCAACTGGAAAGTCTTTTTGAGTCCGACAGCCGCAATCAATTGCGGGTGAGGTTCAGTCTATATGGAAACTAGAAACCCCTACTACTCATCATGTCTTAGTTTGTTTAATAGAGTGTGGTCTGGGAGGCCGTTGTTGTATTCTCTTTTCGTTCATTTATGCAGTGGGTTTGTGGACCGTAAACTGTGCACTTCATTGGCTTTCTAGAAATAATCTAACGGAATCAAATCAGGTGATCTGGTAGGTCACTCGATAAGTCCATCCCGACCGATCCACCACTGAGCAAGTGATTGTTTCAACCACGAAGGGGTAGACTTAGCATAATCAACCGAAGTACCATCCTTTTGAAGGTAAGCTCGACCTGCTGGATCTAGATATGGATTGTGAAGTAAATGGTAAGAAAATCCAGAGAGAAGTTTACAATACTCTGAAGTACTTATCGGACTATCAAACAATGAAGGTCAGTGCACGTACGATTATATTTCATCACGAGTAACACGACTTTTGGTTGTACACAAGAACGCGGAAGAACAGTTAACAAAATGTATTCGGTCACATGGAACACATTCATGTTTAGAGCTGAGTAATTTGTGGCCTCGTGTTACAAAAAACGAATGCCACAGCAAGATCCTTGGTTGTGATTCTGTGCATTTTCTGACATCATTTGTAACCATCTGTGCACCTCATCTTTGGAGGGCCAACCACACATGTTCTGTTGTTACATCAGAGTGTAAAACACGAAAAAAATTTCTTTTCTAGTTTCCACTTTACATTCCAGTAAGCCTTATTAGAGGATATGTTATTACTATATAAGCCCATGTAGATAGCATAAATAAGGTTATACCAAATAGCTTTGATATTATTTGCTCAAATTTTCATCACGTTTAGCTCTCGGTTTGAGCTGCAAACTGGCTGATACTGTTGATTCTTGTGACACCAAAGTTATTCGGTTGTTTTTGCTATTTCAATGAGAAACAAACAATCTTCACTTTCTGGCATAGTCAGTGCAATTTCAACTTGTCAGATGTATCGTTTCTTCGTATATTTATCAAGCTCATTCTTATGTCAACATCCGATTTCAGGAAAAGCGTGCAATTTCCCAAGGCCTTGTTCCTACGGTGCCCCTAATACGTAAGGAGAAAAATACGTACAAGAAGTTCAGCAGTTTCACCTGGACCGTGTCAGAAAAAAAGAAAGCTTTTCGCTCTTTCATGGTCTTGTTCATGTGGATGTCTACCCTGCTGGTCATACTATTTGCTGACTACGCAATGTACCAAGTTCTGATTACTCTCACACCTGTGTTCTCTACCGACTTCTCCAATTACGGTGCTAAAGCGTCAATGGGTAGGGATTACGATGCGTACGGTGCAACCAGCACTCAACCTGTGGTGACCGGAACATCATCCTATGCGAACATCATAAGAGCTCTGTTAGGAATGCTGAATCCGATCAAAGATCTAGCTTTGAATGTGGACGCTACAGCATGTCGACCAACTGCAACACCACCAAATCGGAAAACAACTATAGCCATATTTGTCGCTCTCATATTCACAGTATTCTCCATATTTTTTGAAGTAAGTGGCAGATTTTTATGATTGAAGGTGACACAACAGAGTTTCGATTAATGCATTCATAATTAGACTCCGGGTAAGTAAGACACCTTTTAGACGCAAACTTAACTAACCTATATGAACCTATTTGAATCCTGTTCTATAGCATGTGAGGTGATTACGTTACATTCGATTCTTATCAACTCTTTCGATTAAAATCGCCCGCAAATACAGTTCAGGTGGACTGATTGTCTTATTCGAAGAGAACAAATATCTTGTTGGCTACATTCGGTTTTTCTCGTTACAGAAATTTCTTTGTTGAGTTTGTGTCATTGACTTGCAAAACACTGATTTCAGTCCGGATGAGTATTCGTGATTTTTAACTGCTTTAATTTGGACATAGACCATAATCCCGTTGATGTGGTCACTGTAGTTCAGTTTGTCTCATACAATTTAATCGAATATCCAGTGTGACGTGAGAGGTAGTAAGTATACGTAACTATACATTACACTTATTCAAGAAAAATATAAGTTTCCTAAAATGAAGCTCGTTGCGTTCACTTTTTGAGTTTTCTTCACCTGACAGCCAAGTTATCTATGGGGTGCAAAAAAGTGTTCTGTGTCATGGAAACCTGTAAGGTTGTATAGAGCAGTCTCATCATCAACACTTCTAACCGAATCCTTCAGAAGGTCTTCACTCAGATTTGCTGCCGAACCGCACAGCCTTTCATAGTCATCATCTTTCACAAGTTCATGATGCTAAAGTCCTGCATCATTATCAACATATTCATTGAACGTTTTTTGAGAATCAGACTTTTATTCTTATTATCGAGGAGACCATCATAGGAGAGACCTGCAATTCATGATTCCCTGCGTGGACTACGGGTACCGTGTTATTTCAAACCTCGCCTCACTGGATTTAAAATTCATCTTGTCAGACCGGTGAGCTAATGTCAAGACTTTCACCCGGAAGACGTGTCCATTACCCAGTAGACTGATGGCTACTGCTCGTTACAACCACAAAAGTGAGGCATCTGTTGCACTGAAAACTCCTCCTATCAGATGTGTTCAGATTACTAGCCTCTTCACGAACACGTTTGGATGCTTGGTTGCTAATTACACTACTTCGCAAGTAGTGTAGTGAGGACGGACGGCCGCACTATGCCATTTACACCATCACTATTCAATAGGGAGGTGACAGCGTGGATCAAAATGACGGCGAGAAAAATGCAGGAAAAATAGGGGAAGGACCGTTGGAGGGCAGGATTGACATCCATAGCTACGGGGAAGTCCCCAGACTAGTGTTGTGTGCAAATGCCTTTGCAGTTTAGCACCATGTGTCACTGAATCCGGTATCACGAAATATCTGATCAGTATACATACAGTTTTAGCATAAGCCCTGAAAATTTCATAGAACCCCAAGATGACGGAATCCAATCGGTACATTGTTCATTGATTCAATCTCCTGCATTTTATTTCATGAAACTGATTAATACTTGAGAGGCAACCAATATAAAGTCATGAACTGAAGTGATCTAGCAGGTTGTGTAAACAAGCTTAACCGAAATCAAATGACACAATCATTTAACATATATGGCAATGAGAGTTTCCTGTGATATAAACTATACTCAGAAAATTTATACTTTAAAGCTGATTTTTCACTGAAAGAAGCGACTAAAAATCGATGCTAGTGTTGTTCAATACGCCAATTACACAAGGCTACTTCTTCAAAGTGACCTGCATAGTTCTGAATATTTAGAACTTTAGTCATACACCTCCAAGGCTCTGGGAACCTCACTTTGACAACTTGGACTTCAACGAAGTTGCACTGCAGTCAAACCTTAGTAATAGTGCTGGTGTTCAGTGAATGGTAGCTCACACAAACTGGTCCGTTGCACACGCGGTTGACAAGATCCGATTCGACCGGAGCCAAAGGACGTCTGCGCTTAACCATCACCGCAATTGGCTT
>QNGE01004649.1:6916-48935 GCA_008508345.1 Paragonimus westermani | reverse complement strand
GTGGCTTCGTAGCTCAGCTGGTAGAGCGCTTGCCGCGTTGAGGCATGCTGTGTCTGTCGCTGGTTCGAATCCAGCCGAAGCCCTGACTTTTCACAGTTGGGTCTCATCTAAATTAACAACTAACTGCTGCACTGACTACCTCCGTTAGTGCCTTGAAACTCTACAATTAACTTGCCTATGATATACCCTATGTTGGCGTGCAGCTCCAATGAACAAGGATTACCCAGAGCCTGATTTGTTCAGTCTCGATTGAACAAAGCAACCTCAACATCTCACGACCCCGTCGAGCACTATTCAGTCATATCGGTGCTGTCGACATTCGGCCTTTAATATCCCGCTGCATTTGCACAGGGCTCGTCGATTCCCTTCGTCAATCACACACCGCTGTGTTCCAAGGTGACCCAAGATGCTGAACAAGGATGAATCTTAGTCTGTCTTTGATTCCAAGCTCCCGACCCATATTTATATTCAAGCGTCCAGTCAAGCACGCCACGCTATTCATTGTTGACTGCAAGTTGAACCCTCTATAAATTTGTTCAGTTTTAATATCAAGCAGGAGTCTGATATACTGTAGAAGGTCTCTGTGGGTGCTGATCGTGAGCAGTTCAAGAAATGGTTGTGCTACCTCGACTTGAAACTATGTTTCAGTCAAGTCTGGTTTAGTGAAGCAGATGCTACTGAGCATGATGAATATTTCTTCAGACATTGGAAGCGGGTAGCAGTTTAATTTCAAAGCAACGTTGAGGGTGACCGAGTCAATGTTCTCATGAATTAAAGTGATTTCTTAGTGGGTAAACCTCCTCTACCCAACCACTTTTCAGTGGCGCTGTGCATACTTTATTTTGTCACGTCAGTAGTTTGAGATACCGTCTGAATCGTTCATGTTGAACTTTTCAGCAAGCTCACATTCCCCCTTACTAACGTGACCACGTTAATGACCCGTTAGCCACGCATTAGTTCTGACATTGAGCACCTGTTAGTTAAGGGCTGTGTTTCCGTACGGTGAATTTGGCAGTTCCTGAAGAATGTGCTTGTTTGTACGATCGGTTGGTAAACCAAACACGATTTTCCATCTGTCCGATGTTTAATTGTTTGGATGGTTCTACTGCAACACCATCGTTGAATCTATCATCCCACTGCTTTGTTATTTCACCTTTACGAAAGCAGCAGGGTGCTTTTCGTGCCCCATCGAGTGAGTTTAGTCAGCTTCCCTTGCCAGGTAATGAACCTGTAATACCCTGGTACTGAGCGGCACTAATATGAGTGGTTAGCGTTCATTCATAATGTAACTACTTGCTCAGGTCTATAAAAAACGACACAACATAACTTATTTTTATTGGTACCAGATTAAGTACATCTACTTTTTCGCAGTGATTATATCGAACCTTTACATCTATCCTCACTTGCCAAGGGTACCGTGTAATGTGAAAAACATTGACAATACGTTAAAAATTCCTGTTATGTCGAGACTGAACGACACTCGACAGTGCGTCCATTTTTGTAAAAGATTCTATTTTGTGTGCAGTTTGCATATTCTAACAAAATATCCAGTCATTTTTGCTAACCGCTTTGGGGATGGTTTTGGATATAAGTTACAAAAGTATCACAAGGGGTTTACAGTTTAGCGCACAATCTGGTTAGATGTTATCATCATTTATGTTGTGAGATTTGGAAACTGCTCTAGAGACAAATATTTGGTATTTGCTGTTCATTTTAACTTTCTATTCCAATCACCGCCTGTTTTTAGGATACCTTCTTTTTGAGCGCTGAAGAATGTGTCACTGCTGCCCATTTGCAAAACTTGTATCCAAACATCTGCGCGCACAGTCCTGATGGCATATTTGGTTCCAAATTTGTCACAGTTGTTGTCACTGGGGACGCATCAAATCGTATTCATTTCGAAGCCTATCAAGTGTCCAATCAGGCTATGGCTTTAGAGCGTGATAACATTTTAGTGCCAACCTACGATGCCCCAGAATACGGTTACATCCGGGAAACAACCAAAGAACAATTTGTCCCGGAAGTTTTCTACACGGTAAGTTGGCTTGGTACCTCGTCTAATTGTTTGTTGCCTGCGTTCATGCCCTCCGACGCCTAAAGTATATCTGTAAAATGTTTTGTAGTTCAGCGTCTCTTAACTGGCATACCTTACTTATAACGTTTGGTGTCCCTCCAAGTTGACAGACAAATACGGCAATCGGGTCACACGAATCGCTCGACCGCTTCCTGTGGAATATCTTCTAGTTGATATGCCGATTGCTTTCCCAATGGAACCTGTGTACACAATGGCCAAGATACCGGAGGATTTACCTGCTGAATGCCGATTTCCCATAGAAAATCGTGAATCCTTGTGTCAAATTCAAGTAGGTTATCGTTTTATCTTCGATTAACTCGTGGTTAGGATGCCCATTACCAACCACACATTCGTCGTTTCGAGCCCCGGTCTCCATGACTGCTCCTGTCTAGATCTAAACAGCATACTAATATCCGTTCACACATGCTGCGTAGTAGTAAGTTCTTTATGTTTATCTAAAATCCTTTTGAGTTGGGGTTTTTTAGTGTTAAGACAACTTGTAGGCAACCACTAGTTTTTATTGGCAGCGCTTCACTTCTGATGTAAAGGCTTCTTCTGATTAGATGAATCACTTACAAACTTAGTGGGGTACTTGAGTTGAACATCATTCACAACCCATCTTAGTTCTCACATTCCCGTAGCCAGGCTTTTTCGAAAAGGTGTACGAAACTGCGGTTGTTAGGGCTCGCCAGTAATGCATATCCTTGTTGCGAGCAGGATGTGGATTAATCTTAACTGATAGTCTCCAAATACCAGTAATCCTAATATCGCTCAAGTTTAATGCTTTTTAGGATTTCAACTTGAAGAGAAGTCTAAATCATGGGGTCATCGATTAGAGTTAACGGTATAGTTACTGACCCTCTTGCAGGTGATTAGGCAAGGTAAGCAATACTCACAAGCCAATGTGGCCAAGCGTTTTGCATATGCCAATTCAGTCGTGCCTAGTAGTAATAACCTTTCCTAAGAATAAAAGGGACACCCTGATTTTGACGATCAAATTGTTAATTATTGCCAAAATATTGTACAGCAATATTTATGAAGGTAATGTGCAAAACAAAACTGAATGTTACACTTCTCTTAATTGAAAGAGGAATGGCGTATCAGTTTACAGTATCCAGCCATCGCGCCAAACTCGATGGTTTTGCGGTACGTGGCGAAGACGATCACGACTACTGCGTTGATAACGCCGGAACGATTTCCGGATAAGTAAAGTGCAATCCGCATTGTGCGACAACAGGAGTGAATCAGAGAGAAATATTGTGAACTTTCAGCGGGTGACTCCTTTGTCCAAATTTGATATAGTTTGTTCAAAAGACATTTTAGTCGAAGAGTTTCACAATCAAGCCATCAAGAAGTTCTCCCTTCGTGGAACGGTTTATCGTCCTCAAGAGCGTTGCTCTTGAAATTCAAGTGGCGAAACGTACTGGCAACAGGTATTAAATACTGCAATTTAATGGACACATCGTACTATTACCATATATGTTTTGAACACATGTGTAAACTGGCAGTGCGTTGAAAGGTATAGCACATAAAACAGCTGCGTCGTACAAACGGTCAAAAGCGTGCGCACAATAGCAACCGATGGAGCACGGAATTAATACACTTGGTGTGACGCAGAAATTCGATAGAGGACTCACCAAGGTTATTATTGCTGTTCAGAGTGAAGTTGTTGTTGATCACCCTGTTGAAAATTTTGTGTTCTTCATCTCACACTTAGCTGCTTCGTCTTACGTGGAAGACACCACATTAATTGCCATTGCGCCATCAAAAACCAGCGTAACCTTGGACCATGTTCTGGTTGGTTATAGAAGTATTTACTCTCAATTAGCAATCATTAAGTCATCAATTCACCATGGCTCTGACGACATCCCACACCAGTATGCGTCAAGAAGATCAACAGTGTTTTTTTGCCTAGTTTGTCCACGCTCTCTTTTTCACCTGATATTTCCCTTCCGCAGCGGAAAAGCCAATCGCAATACCTGGCTACAAGAATGCTTCAAGGCAAGGTGTCAGTAACTACCGCCCCATCAACCACACACCAATTCACTTAAGAATGTTTAGATGGATAACGAAAACGCACATAGTTGAGCTCTTACTTTTCTCTGCGCTGTTTCCTCATCAAGCGCTTATGCGTAATATATATACCAGTTGAAATTCTTACATCATCGGTGATGCAGGCGACACAGTTGTTAGTTTAAATTAACTATGCAAAAGACTTTCGATTGTATGCCTCAGAAGCGTCTCTTGGTCTTCTCGATATTAGACACAGTCGTACTTATTGTGAGCAAAGTAGCACATTGTTTAATATGGTTGCGTCATGAAGGCTTGGTTGTAGTTCTAGCCTCGGCCGTGCTAGAATATGTACTGCTGACGAGTTCTAACGAGATCGAGACACAAGTCTAGGGCTTCTTTACGACAGAAGTTGGATGGAACGTTTATCTATATACGAAAGCCGCGATTAAATATGGGTGATGTTGAACTTGAAATTTACCAAAACCCCGACTACTCATCAGGTATCAAAGTCGTCCACACATTTAACACACATTCAACAATTTCGCCCCAAGTTAACCTATTATACAACGAGATGGCGTGATTGGAGTTGCGATGTAAAACAGTGGTGGTAACATTCTCAACGAACAAACCGAACTTTGTCGCATGTGGTTCTGTCTCATTAGATGGCCATAATGTAAGCATCGCTACTTCCGTTCGGGATCTGGGGATACATTACCCATACTCTTTCAGTTTCTTTTAATAATCGTTTTCAGGTAGCCAAAATCAAATAACAATAGGCTGTATTAGAGAGGTGTTTAATCTAACGACTACGTTCTTGGTTGTTTACAAAATGTACATTCGACCACAACTTGAGTCTTGTACGTTCGTCTACAGTCTGACAGGCTCATGCTGGAAAATCCCCAACGATCATTTACCAGGAGTTTATTAGGGTATTCATTCTCTTTTAGCCTTAGAGACCTCTATTAAAAACTAGGTGTCGGTCTGCCCTAGTTACAAAGACTAAAGCTGTACCTTACTTTCCTGTATAGTTTGATGCATTTAAACGCCTCCACTACAACGTTTGCTGTTAGGTTACAACACAACTCATGTACATTTAGAAGTAAAGGTTAGACTTTGCCATCATTGAAAGGTCGGAAAAAGTTGTGCAAACCTCTTTATGACAAAGGATTCTCCCGTGTAGCCCACCCATGCGGGCGCTGTGACAGGTACGTAATAGGGTTCCGCACGGGAATTGTGTAGCGTAAAGGAACCTTTTAAAGCGCACCCTTTATTCTTGCGTTAACACCAACACAGACGTAGTTTTTCCTCTCCCCACCTACGGATAACATTTTCCATCAATCGATTTTCCATTCACTCCACTCTCCCAGTTTCTAAATGGAATGTGAAACAGTTCATTTCCTTCAGAAGTTTGAACAAACCTGTTAGAACACGAAAACTGGTAGATGCAAGCATTTCGTATTGACTCGTCATTACCAAGTGTGCAATAACATGAAACGTGTATTTATATCGAGCAGTTAGGGGGACAGGGTGGATAGTCAATCGGTGGTTTAGGAAAGGTCACTAAGTCCAGGGAAGGGTCAAGTTTACGAGCAGTTGTTTCTGAACACACAGGGTCAGCTTCAGTCGATTGATTGCGACCGCCTCAGCAAACCGCAAGAATCTTGGATTGGAGTGACGTATTAGGATTCTGAATGCACAGATCGGGTCGATAACGTGACCAGTGGTCAGGACGTGTCTTGCGACTGCGGACGCTGGTTGTTTGTGTGTTTCAACCACATTGTCGTTCTTCTATAATACAGAGCTCTGCACCCATTTAGGCAAATGTTCCTTCACTCTGGAGATCAAGCACCTCTCGGTTCTGCCTATGTAACTTTCATTGCAGTTACATGTAAATTGGTAGACACAATATGAGGTGGCACCGACAGGCTGATCTCCTTTGATTGAAGGGACAGGCAGTTTCTGGGTCCGGGTTAATACACAGAGTTCCGCTGCGTCAATTGTTCGTTTAATCGAATTAACTAGTCTTTGAGTTGTTTGATGCATGTTATAATCACCTTTAAAAGGCAATTCTATACAAACTCTCTTTTTTCTCACTGTGGCCACCTGTTCGGAAGGTGGTTTCGGTTTACTATACCTTTCTGTGAACCTTTTTGGATACCCGTTAGATTGTAGTGCAAATGCGATCAAGTCTAATTCCTTCGCAAGACTATCCTGTGTGCAGATTCGTCTTGCCCGTGTGAATAGTGTTCACTAGTGCGCGTTTGTGATGGACCGGTGTGAAACTACTAAAGTTCAGGTATTGACCGGACCACGTGGATTTCCTATAGACGGCTCTTTTGATAGAGCCGTCCTCCCGGCGACTAATGAGTACGTCTAGAAACGGCAAACAGTTGTCGGTCTCAAATTCACACGTTACTTTCAGGTTGGGATGACAACTATTTAAGCGCTGCACTAAGTTATCTATTGCCTGCCTAGACCGACTGAATACTGGTGTATCATCGACGTAACGTTTGTAATATGACAGACTCGCTATGTCTGTGGCTAACTCCTGTTCAATCCTTAACATGAAAGAGTCTGCTAGGATGGGCCCTAGTGGGCCTCCTATGGCTACCCCGTCTATTTGGCGGTAGCACCGATAAAGAAAACGGAAGCTGATGTTTTCAGTACATAACAATAAGGCATCCCTCAAAATATCACTAGGCAGAGGCAAAGTAGTGAGGCTCATTTCAACGAGCTCACAAATGTAGTTGACTGTCTCGTGTAGCGGGACATTCGTGAATGGTGACTGAACGTCTATGGGACACATCAACTCATTATCAAGATTGATGTTGTCCAAGTCACTGATCAATTCGAAAGAATCTTTAATAGGATGTGCTTGAAACTTTTGTTTCAATGGAGTTAGGATTGCGACTAACCAGCGTGTCAATTTATGATACGGAGAATTTGTCACCATCAGGATAGGCCTGAGAGGCATTCCAGACTTGTGTGTTTTGGGGAGGCCGTCACTCCAATTCGAGTTTCCGGTGGTTTGCTGAGGCGGTCAGAATCAATCGACTGAAGCCTACCTTGTGTGTTCAGAGACAATTGCTCGTAATCCTGACCCTTCCCTGGACTTAATGACCTTCCCTAAATCATCAAATGGGTATCCACCCCATCCCCCTAACTGCTCGATATAAATATGGAATGTGTTCTAAAATGGCACACTACTGGGCACGCCATACTTTGCTATGAAGCTTCATGGTTGAATTCTATGCATTTCCAAAGGACGCAATTGAGATGTCCGTCATAATATGAAAGCCGTTGTCTGCTGTAGCGTTCAAGTTATCTCTGCCAAGCCCCTTAATAATTTCGAATGAAAGGGCTAACGCTCTATTATTTTGAAGAGGAGGCGTCAGCCATTTGAAACGCCACCAACGGTTTTATGGCGTCCTGTAGATACAGTTATGCAATGGGGTCGATTACACCTGTTTTCGTAATACCTAAGTAGAATCGATCCTTCACTGAGAAAGAATGGGCAGAATGTATCAGTCGTCGTTTGTATTCTTCGAATTGTCTGATCTACATGGTATGGCAGGGCCTGAAAGTCGCTATCTGTCGTGAAGTTTTTTCCGACAATGTTGTTACTTTGTTGGTCCAGTTGTGGTGGATGACCAAGTCGGCGGTGTGGGTATTCCAGCACTCGGTGGAACACCTTAACGCGGCGGCGAGGTATGTCTAAAAGCCCAGAGCGGATAGATTGCGGGCAACACGGACAACCTGATGATCTATCGCTCAACGAGATCAGACCAACAGACGAAGACTGGCAAACAACCCTTCTTCCCCGACAGAGGACGTCAGCCACACCACACAAACTGGGCAGAAGTGCATACGATTTATGAGCGGAAACTACCGGTGTGTCATGGATCGGAATTTTGGTTCGTAAACGCGAGTGTACGTGTGGTGTTAGGACGGACGAGTTGGACAGAAAGAGTGCTTTATTGAACGACTTCGCTGCATAATCTACTGAGCACTTTGGACGGCTAAGTCACCCAACTGGCGATTGCAACACAGGGAAGTGTGTAGTGAATCCTCAACCCGAAACTATGAAACGTTCGTTCTTCATGGATGACCTCCATAGATCTGTCATCCAAGCAGCCTCCATTTGGACTGTCATCACGTGGCTGTCCGATCGACAACGTCATCCGCACATAGGATCTGGTCTTGAGGTCGTATCACTAACTGTTAGAGGAACCCATTTTTTCCGTCCAAAACCGCCTCNAAAGTCGCTATCTGTCGTGAAGTTTTTTCCGACAATGTTGTTACTTTGTTGGTCCAGTTGTGGTGGATGACCAAGTCGGCGGTGTGGGTATTCCAGCACTCGGTGGAACACCTTAACGCGGCGGCGAGGTATGTCTAAAAGCCCAGAGCGGATAGATTGCGGGCAACACGGACAACCTGATGATCTATCGCTCAACGAGATCAGACCAACAGACGAAGACTGGCAAACAACCCTTCTTCCCCGACAGAGGACGTCAGCCACACCACACAAACTGGGCAGAAGTGCATACGATTTATGAGCGGAAACTACCGGTGTGTCATGGATCGGAATTTTGGTTCGTAAACGCGAGTGTACGTGTGGTGTTAGGACGGACGAGTTGGACAGAAAGAGTGCTTTATTGAACGACTTCGCTGCATAATCTACTGAGCACTTTGGACGGCTAAGTCACCCAACTGGCGATTGCAACACAGGGAAGTGTGTAGTGAATCCTCAACCCGAAACTATGAAACGTTCGTTCTTCATGGATGACCTCCATAGATCTGTCATCCAAGCAGCCTCCATTTGGACTGTCATCACGTGGCTGTCCGATCGACAACGTCATCCGCACATAGGATCTGGTCTTGAGGTCGTATCACTAACTGTTAGAGGAACCCATTTTTTCCGTCCAAAACCGCCTCCTTCCTCAAGAAGACGATCCTATCCCATCATAATAAGCGGAAATGTCGTGAACATTCGAGAGGTGACCTCCACTAGTTTTTTACCTGTCTGGCCTTTATTCCGCTACGCTCATTGGTGGCTTAGCGACATTAACTGCTTTTTTGATGTCTGTCCTTCGGTCTTCTGATTCGAGAATGTTGGTTGGTCACTATGCATCCTATAAATACCATGCAATTTTTCTCCTTGTTCCACACGTTTCGGGGCCGAACAAAGTTGCTTTTTGCACCCGTCTTTTGGTTTGTCTTGGGCGCAATTAACGGGGACCGCCGCGTATTTTCGGGACCAAGATTGCCGTGTTAATTACATCAAGGAGGAGCACCCGATTTCCTATCAATCGTCTTATTATACCGTGGACGAACCAGCTTACTGAATCAAGGGTTACAACAGTGTTAACCGTCTTCAGGTATTTGATTATCAATGTCTTGGTTCGCTCATCCGTATTGGATGACATCAACAGATTAGCAACGAAGAGGCTAGGAAATGGGTATTTGGTAGTGATTTCCAAGCGAGTTTTTTGTTCAATTTCCAAGTTTTCACAACCCGTAGGATTCTAACCTATCTTCTGTGTAAGATTCGAGCTCAAAAACTGTGGGTTGGTTTCACCTTTGGTATTCAAGACATTAAAAGAGAACTCAACAGAAAGCCTAAGGTGCATGTGTCCAACTCGTGGGATTCTTCTGGATTCAGAAGTGAGCCAAAATGCGCTACAGAACCTGTTGCTCAGTGAGCACCACACCTGTCACCTCACCATAAATGCACCGCTTATTCCACATTACCTCACTGAACCTACGAACGTAATGCAGGTGCAGCAGCGACTATCGCTTCAACATCCTGTGGGCTTGTCCGTGAGGCCTTAACAAAGTACCAGACTGAAAGCTCAAGGCATGCATGCCCAAATTGTTCAGTTGTGTTACTAAAGCACAGCATGGTCTCCATAAGATGCACGTATGCTTCACAACCTGTCGTTAGCTCGTGAGTTTTTGATAAAGCGTGTCAATATTGTCTCGTGGTGTAGTCTCCTGGGTTCTCCATGGTTTTTTTTGGGTTCATCACTCCATCCGGATGCGGAAACTCCAGAAATTTGGTCTGGTTTCGCTCTTATCCAGATGGTTGAATGAATATATGGTCGGACGTAGACTTAGTGCCAAAGTGAATAAGCAGTTTGCTGATAACGGCCCCCCTTCCTCAGCGGTCAACCCTAGGTTCCCTGTCGTTCATTCTGTTTGTTCTTGGTATGCCTAGCGCAGTCAAACCGTCCCTGCTCTTGTACATCGAAAAAACAATTCTGGCGAGTTACGAAATTCGAACAAAATAATCAGAACATGAAGCGCGACGGACACAACATTTCATATTGATTACTGGTGAGTAATAGGGGATTTTGGTTTTCATGTAGATTGAACATCACCCACAATTGGTTGCAACTGTCCCTTCCCATAGACTTCCCAACGGGCCGACTGGAAAGTCTATGGAATGCGACAGCCGCGATCACTAGTTGGCGATGTTCAATCTGTATTTCATATTAACTCTTTGTTACCGACTCTGGTGCTCACAATAACACGAAACATTTTTATATCGAACACTAAGGGTGTGGATAATCAGTCAACTCATTGGGAAAGACGACTAAGTCCAGGGCATAGTCAAATCCATAAACAGCTGTTTTTGAACACGCGAAACCAGATTGAGCCGATTAGTTGTGACCTTCTCAACAAACCGCAAATATCGTTCATGGATTAAGCTAGTATAGTGGGATACTAAACACATAATAGGTTGGTAACGTGGCCAATGCTCAGGGCGTTTCTTACCGTTGTGGATATTGACTTTTTGCGTGTTTCAGCGGCTTCGCCACTCTTCGAGAATGCAAACTTCTGCTTCTCCTCAGACCACTGTTCCATTTAGACGAGATTCGGCTTCACCAAGGCGGCCGACCTGGGTGTTCANTGTGTGGGCTGAGATACTGCCAGGACGCCCAGACCTAGACAGGAGAACGATTAGGGTTCTCAACCAAAGCCTTTGGCTCAATAGCCTGTACCGCAAGGCAGCGGGTGGGTGGCGGTGTACCAGGAGTGGTACGTTTTTCAGAAAGAGATGCCAACCATCTTTCAACCTCCAACCTGGAGGACTAGGAGCTGTGGTTTGTCAGACCTCTGCCTGGTATGAGTAACTCTGTCCAGTTTAGCCCAAACGTTTATCGAGATGCGCAAGCCTTCACACCACGTCAAGTTCCAGTCTCACCGTGACGGTAGTATTTAGTAGTGATTGTTAAACGAGTTCTTTCGTCCACTCCTCACATGTGTACAGAATTAGGTGGTTTGGTCATGCACTAAGGATGCCAGCTGGTCGTCTGTCGCATTGTTCACCGAGGTTGCGACCGACTGGCGTAAGGTGTGTAGTGGACAGAGGATCACCTCTGGTAGAGAAAAAATCGTTCACGAGGGGGTTGGCCACTGTAGATTGGGTTCCTCTCTGAAGCGGAGACCCTTGCAATTCAGAGTTGGTGGCTGGAGACGTTAAGTGAGATGGCGTGAATGCCATCGTTGTTTGGCTGAGTTGTCTGTGACGCGGGCCAGTGAGAGCCGTGGGGAAACTGTCTTGCTGATGACGCCTTACTTTCACTTACAGCAAGTTGTAGGCACCTTGATGCTGAACGTTTGAATATAAACGTGGCTATTTTTAGTTGTTAAGTCCCTCATTTTTTTATTACTAATGAGTAGTGTGGCGGATTTATGAATTTAGGTGAGACCCAACTGTGAAAAGTCAGGGCTTCGGCTGGATTCGAACCAGCGACAGACACAGCATGCCTCAACGCGGCAAGCGCTCTACCAGCTGAGCTACGAAGCCACACCGGGAGCTCGGAAATTTCATATTTGGACTCTGTTACCCACCCGTCCAACTGTCTCATATGGAATCCACCAAATGATTCAGGGGATCGACTGCCCCGGCAGGATTTCTCAAACAGTTCACGCTGAAACCCACCAACGCCACTGCTTACAGGGTCTGCTGTTTTCATGGTTGTGTGGCAGTTAAGCATCAGTGTGAACCACTGATTTATGTGTTGATGGTGATGAACCGACAGTCGAAATGTGTTTACCTGTCGAATCCTAGAGAATTTATTCATGTGCATGTTATCGAAATCGTCTAATGATGTCTGCAGGTAGACGAGACCTAGGGAACTCCAGGATCCTTATGAATGTTCATTTAAGTTTGTCGACAAATTGTGCAACTGGCCAAAACACGCGTGAATAACATTGAACCTCCCATGATGAATTTGTGGAACTTTCCATTTCATAGTCTTTTTCTTGTGTTCTTAAGCCGTCCACTTTTTCAGGATTGTACGCAGGTCTATTATCTTTATCCTTAAAGCGATTCGCTGCTTGTTGTAATTGTTCGGAATTTGACTTGGGGAATTCCGTTCATAATGGCTAACGGAAATTAGGTCAATTATCCTTACCTAACAGTCACTTTCTCGCCAACGAAACCCTCATACATTAGATCGTCCACTCACAAATCTACTCAACAAACACGAACGCCTGAATAGTCATTTTCTCACATGAATATAGAGGGATTGACCCACCTATAGACAAAGCTTCATAGTTTGGATCGGAACGCATTTCTCAAGTGTGTGCTCGCGGCTATATCGACTGGGAGTTTTAAATCTTCGCGATCGATACATACGTGTGACAATCTAGACTACAGATCTCCTAGTAACCCTATTAACCCACTCCCAGAGGTCACTAAGTGTGCGTGCCTGTCTGATTGTTTTGTTTCAGTGTTTGTTGTTGACAGACTCCTCTCCAGCTTCACGTCATCTGAGTGTTCCGTGGTTAAACGGTGTGATCAAGTCGTGTTCGACTCTTTCTTGTTCTTGATTAAGTGGAAGTGGGGTGATGACAGATGCACTAGCATGATATAAAGAGGATGACAAGTACTCAGCTGAGGCTAGGGCCGGACTGAACACTCATCGAGAGTAAGCTGTCTAAAATACCCGGGGATTGTGTTTACCCTTGCGCTGACCACCACTCTTATTCACACGCGGCTTAAGTTGATAAGAATTCGGCCTGTGATCCGCACGTTTCAGGGAATTAACACATGAAAAAAAGGCTGAGGAAAAGTGTTATCCCAGTGGTCACTGTAAAGGTGTTACGCATTGAAAATTGGTCGCTGGACTAACTAAAGCAGCTGATTTTTAGATACACTCTTCTTCATTTCTACAGCTGTATTCGTCGTAGGATGTGATCCTTATGAGTTGGGTCGCTTTATGAGGCAGCACTGTACCGTTCGTTTGTGGAGTTATGTTTTTACTTTCTATTTTTCATGTAGCGGACCCTCCCGTTTTCCACTTTGCCTATTCACACATCTGTGTTCCCTAGGTGAATGAAAACTGGATTCCTGCGTTACTCGGAATTAGGGAGTTCGAATAGCCTCGGAAATTGTACTTTGCTTTAAAACTCCAAGCAAGTAATGAGAAGAAGACCTCGTACTGGTTGCAGCAAACGTGGAGCCGAATTTATGGATGTGCAAAAGTATTAAGAAGATCACAGTCTGTTATTGGCTGATCGTATTAGCTTATCCAAAGTCACAAACTTTAAGTTAATTGGTGCAATATAGAACAAAGGAATTAACGAATAACGGAGGACTTAACCCTGAGACTGTTCGTCATTCCTGATGCGGTATTTTTAACACGGCGTTTGTATTGGTCCCCTGTTAGATCTGTTGTGTAAGGGTTTGTATAGGCGGTGAACCAAGTAAATTTTCACAATTCCCCAGGTGCATTTTTGGTGCTGTTCACTCTTGGTATTTGTCTGTCTTGTGAAGTGTAGTCCTTACATTCTTCTCAATGTTTGTCTCAGTTGGCTTGTACAGGTTCCTGCTTCAATTGCCAAAACTTCGTTTTACATCGACACCATCATACCGATGAGAGCACTGATGTGAATAATTATCATTCAGTAGCAGATTCGACGTGGTTGTTAAGTAGTAGGGAGTTTTGGTTAATATAAACTGAACGCCACTCTCATTTGATAGCAGCCTTCTTATCCCTGTAGACTTCTCAATCACCCATTTTAGAATGAAACTCCTATGGTTAAGTTACGCTTTTGGTAGAGCTCGTCCGCAGTGCATGTCCTTGCCATGGAAATGTGAAGGTTTTGATCATATTCGTCTTGTATCAACCAGGATCATCTACTAATTATCAATAGTCAAACTGGTGTTCAACAAGTTCATTGGTCTCCGTAATTTTAACTTTGAAAGAAATTCTGGTCATAAGGTCGTCCATGAGAATTGACAGAACAGTTGAGATGATCGGGCAATCTGAGTATTACTCAAGTGACCGTAGCTGAGCGTTGGCAAATGCCATGTGGACGATACCTAATATCAGTCGTACAGTAGTCAACACGGTTGCCTTATGAAAGCGCGGCCAGAGTACTGTCCGCGACTGCGTCAGGGATATTCATTATCACCGTACTCTACCAACAGCGAAACTATAGTCTAATGCTTCTTTTTGAGAGAACTGGTTGCTCATTCTTTACGAACGCGAAAGCCGAAAATATTTGAGATTTATATTCCATTTATATCAGATAGATTACACCAAAACGTTTGTACTTTTAGTGGACTCACCACTCTCTCAAAGCAGATTGCTAGAATGACTATCTCACTTAACAGATACGAGTGCTCTAACGCCAGACGGGCTTACTGAGTGCTCCCGGACAAGACATTACAAAAATCTAAAGTGAACGCTTCTACATATTTGAGAAATCCGTCGACTTCTGTAATCCGTGGTCTATCAGAGCAGATAGAAGACAACACGTCAACATTTAATTCACACTTGCCGGTCGCGAACGCAAAATGTGTGGGTTATATACATCATGCGAATAAAACCGATCACCAAATAATGGCGCATATAATTACACTAAGTGTTGTGCAGTTCGTACCGTCAGCATCACACCCGTAATTTGCCTCGAGTCAGAATCCCGGCACACAGTACAGCTGTATATGCGGTCTTTCACGCAACTTGACACCTTGTGTGGAAAGTTCTCGCTTCGGTGGTGTATCTGTCTTCCATTTCGTCATAATACTGCCCTCAGGCTAGTTTCAATGCTATCACATTGAATACTCGTAGGTATTACTGAATTGTAGTGGTTCAACATTGCAGGTCTTGGTAATTATTCGTTTTATTTCATTGAATGGTGTCCATCGTTCTTTCTTTCACTTCCATGATGCTCCTTCATTGGTCTACATACAGATGGGATACATCGTTTTGCACACGTTTGAGAGGAATCGTCTCAAATCATTGGCTGTACCATTCAGTCATAATACTGTCCTCATATCCTTAGAAGCTCGCATCGTGACGACAGCGTTTGTTTTCTCGGGATCTATTTTTGGTCAACTTTTCGTTACCAAATGTTCGTGAAGGGTGGCTTCTTTTTCTCCGAACGTCACTTTTTTGTGTGACAGACGAATCGTTCGATCGGTGCAGCGCTTTGGAAATGCCTGCAGGTTTTAGCCATGTTCCTTTGTAACTCTTCCACAAAATCAGTATCAAATGCGACACATGTGGTTGCTTTCTTTGTGTCATGCATCTGGATTGAAAGTTGTTTGAAAAAATTTCCGTGAACATTTCCAATCCGAACAGTGAACTCAATCAACAAAAACATCCAAAATGCGTTCGAAATACGACGTAGTAACTAGCCCCCTCGTGGAATTCTAGTCTTTAAAAAGCCGAAAGCCAGTCTACCTTTGTCGCAGTCAATGGCGTACCTGTATCCATACCATTTCTAGTTCTTCCGCCCAGTCTTCTTTAATATTTGTTGACCGTAATAATGTTTCCTTCTAGGACATTCCACGTCACTGTTGAGGTGAGCGGCGGCCCGAGCCACAGTACCTTTGGTCAGGCTCAGGGCTGTTATGATGATGATGATGACTACCTTTGTAAAGAATTGGGCTTCATTAGGTTCCGGTCAAATTTTCTTGACAATTGATAAACGGTGGTGCTCTCTTTTAATCACCTCGTTCGATGGCTTGGCGTCTACACACAAACGGATATCACCTGGTGGCAATTTGGCTGACCCAGTCATTCGGTTTCCTTACCGGATGACTCACGGTTACTCGGACTGGTCGGTCTTGTGCCACCCTGCACTTACTCCGTATGGCCGATCGAATCTCACACAACGGGAACTGCATTGCTTATTACAGATGAGTTAATAACGCTCGGCATATGGCCTAGAGTTGAATGAGAACACTAAAATACTGATCAAAAACGTTTGAATCGGCTAATTCCTGCATACGTTCGTCTAGGTTAACGTTGTTGGAGCTCATCGGCTCAATGGCATCAGTCTTCAAAATGTACGGTGAATTATGATCAACCAAGAACAAGTCCAGCACACAAATCTGTCTTTTCTTCGGATTGGCGATTTGCATAGTTACGACTCCATATAACGTTATATTACTTCATCATTCCACATCTTTAGCCATGTAGCTCATTCACGTGTGCTGTTCTCCTTACCTAACCCTGATAATCTGACATTAGCTGTCGACTCCTCTTTGCGTCCTCAAGGGTCACTTCCTTATAAATTCTCCTGTCTGCGTAATCCGGTGAATCGGTCTGTTACTCCACCGTGATCTTCGTTAATCACACCGACCGTAGTCGACCTGCAGTATCTGGCAAAATGATTGTTTTCGGCACTCCATGCACTATTTTCGTAGACCGAACACTTCTTGTCAAAGATGTGTCTCCGCAAAATTGGTACTAAAAACCACCACAGCTCTCTCTCTCTCTGTCAACAGCGTTTAACACCGCGTTGCGGTTCACGCTCAAAGGTGTCATGCTTTATCCAGTTACTTCTCTGTTTCAAATGTGGGGAGGCATTGGGAAAATTTCGAATTCCGAATGTTCAGCAACTAGTCACAACTGAATTTTGAACGCTGATTACCATTTCGTCTTTGGTTGGGTATCCCCAAAGTGCCTACAGGAACTGCGTGATTTCCCAGAATTCCTCAAAGAGGTTCTGTAATAATTCATTGTCTCTCCGGGTTCCCGATTCGCTTGAAAAATCTGGGAGCATCAGAACATTTCGTTCGTTTGCTTGCGAATGAACTTGCTCAGTCCACTTCCCTCTTCGCCGTTTGCGGAGATCAAGTTTTCAAGAAGTTACTCTCTACCCTCTCCGAATGTATATTGAAACACAGTGGTCTGGTATTTTTTGGTGGCTGATGGATTGTCCAAAAAGCATAAACGTTCATACCTCTCTCTATCTCTTCGTAAACACAAGTTATTTGCAAGCCTGTTCGTTCGCCGAAACTGTCAGCGGTTGTTCTTGACAAGGAGCGATGCTCCGTTAGCATACAGGGTGCATGACTCAAACAACGCAGACTGCATTTCTACTACCTCGATTTTCGGTCGCATGCCTATTGATGTCATAAGTACACGCCGACGGAACGTCGTGCCGCTCATACAACGGTTAAATGATATGGCCGATTTGTATGGCATGCACTTGGCACTTTCAAAGAATAAAACGTCAGTTCAGAATTGGTTTGGCCCTGACTATATCTTTGCTTTTTGCAGACATGCTGCTCTTCATTATAGACCGCTTTACTTACTTCGGTGGTGGTGTCGTTTCATCAGCCTGTAATATTGCAGACCAGATATCCATGGAGAGCGAAAACACATGGTGCATTCGTTTATCCAGCCAACCCTAAGCTAGTAGCCAACAACAACAACGAAGATCATTGTGGCCTGATACCTTGAGATCCCATCGATTTGCCCCCTTTAAGAAACAGTTGTCGATAGCCACTATCTCTAATTTATCAGCCCCCAAAATGAGTTTACTTACAGCCGTTATGTGCGGTAACTGCCTGCAGTATTTTCGACCGTCGAACCAATGACCCGCACTGCTTGCAGCATGCGCACGCGCTCAGTCACATATGATAGCGTAATATGCGCATAATCTAATTTTTAGAATAACTGTATTTTGACTGCAGCGTATGGGAAAACATGAATTCCTGTCTGTGAATGCAATGACTCCGGTGGTGAGCTTAAATAAGCGTGTAGAATCCCCGAAGCATGTTGTTCACAGTCTTGGTATCAGCAAGGCTCAACTTTGAGCACTTTAGAAGAAAGGGTTGTGATTTTTCGTAGTATATGTAGACAAGTTAGTCTAGTGCTTTCGTTGATCGTGGTAGATAGGTATACTTGCTGGTGCTCGTTGGCCTAACTGTCTTGGAAACAACCTAAGCGTTGCCATTGTGCATGCTTGTTTTAGAGGGCGTAGTGTGGAAGTGATAGGAGGTCGTTGGGAAAGCACCCTTGCCATCGTTCAGAAACCCCCTCATCGTATTTTTTGTCGAAGGTGCAGCGCGAGCCGAATTCGCTGGTCATGATTTGTTATGTACGTTGCGCTGAAAACTGATGAGTAATTTTTCTGTAAAATTGGAGGTTTGCACACGATGCTCACAAAACCCTTTCATATCTGTGAGTAGCTTGGTGTGCGTAATGTTAAATCATATCCCAACTTATTGCATAGTGTACCGAATCTACAGTAGAAATCGTAATAGGTCCGTTGAGAATTACGACTATTTTCCAACACTAACTGTTCTGTTTGATTTTGCACATCTTTTGACTTCATGTTCACGTATCACTTGGCGTGGGCGAATTATGGATCTTCCCCAGCGAGTTCATAACTCCCGTCAGTGTCCACCTCAAGCATCACTGTATTTAGAAATCGGTTTTGAATCTGTTTACTGATCGTTTTATGAAAACTACTTATAAACATTAGCCAAGAGTGTTTCGTGGAGGTTCGTTCAATACGGAGTTGACGGGCAATACCTGTAGCACTGTCGATCGAGTTGATGGCTTTGCAGGCAAAGTCAGCAATATAGTTCACTTATCGTTGACGAGTTATTCTGCAGTTTGAGACCCATTCAATTCATAACTTTTGCAGTGGACTGTGATGGCTCAAAGCGTATTTTATTGTTGCAAAATTGGTGAGACTTGAGGTATTCTTCGGTTCGTGTTTCAAAGTTTTTCTTCGCAACCCCAAACCCTGCGACCGGTTCAGTTTTCGTTTTGATTCACAACGTGCTTGTTCCATGGTTGCTTTTGAACCTGTAACCAGAATTTACGTCGATTAATTTCACGTGGCCACTATATTAATTTTCCCCGTCTTGAACGACTTCCTTGAGAAACTGTTGGGCAGTTGAACCCATGGTACTTGTAGGTTCGAACTTCAGTTAACTGTTTCTACCAGATCATCCTTGATAAGGCCAGTGTTTTTTTAGAGGGATAATGATGAAACGCCAACTTGGTTTCAGCGTGGAACCTTGGTAACTGTAACCCATATGTTCTGCTTAGCTTAATTTAACCTTGTTCGTTGTAATCATTAGGTGCCTACTGTGTTCTTCTAGTGGACGTTGCAAAATTACAACCGCTCGATTTAACTTGTCATTTTTTTCTTTCACTTCTCCATTGTAACCTTAGATTCAAAGTTTCCTGAATCCATTTTCGTTACTTTTATTGAATATCATTTTCGCTCATTGTTCATTCACTCTACCGTATGGTGATGCTGAGTTCAGGTGTGGTCTACTCACAGTTGCCACAGCTTTTCGTACGGACTTAATCTATTTCTGTGGAAAAGTATGGGGATTGTTACGTCCACTTCCATTAGATCCTTGTTTAGTGGGTTCCGAAATTAGTTTAATGAAGCATGAGCAGTTCTCTTTTTTTGATCAAATTTTTCTGTTTTCAGAATAATTGGTTCTAACGAAGGTGTCTTTTCGTTGCAATCTGTTTTTAAGCACTCCAATCACGTTTTGTCGTTCACTGGATAAGTTACGGTTGCGTATGGAGTTTTTCTGAAGGACTAATGTCACAGCTGAAGGATTGATGAAGAACCAAGGATTTAGTCATAAGAATAGAGAGCAACGGCGGGTGTTGAGAAGCCGTAACGCAGCTAGAAAAGGTAACAAAAAATGATCACAGTTGACTGGGGTTGTTCATCAACGAAGTGTAGAAGAGATAGAAGTGGATTTCTCCGTTAGGGAGAATATTATGCTTTTGTTGAACAGGAGCTCGAATGGCCGTAACTTGTAGGTTCCGATTTTTTTCCTCGATATTCTAAATTCCATCCATGGCAAGGATTTGCAATATCGAAAGGCTCCAACGGAGCGAACTTCTGGTGTATTGCTTCTTTTCGAAAGTGTGGAATGCGAAAGCTGCGAGCTATCGTGAGTGATGTCCAATCTACATCAACCGAGATGCTTACTATCTCTCAGTATTCTTTTCTTCTTCATTCCATATCGTACAGTTTTTACCTACCCATCAAAGTTTTTCGAACTTGTCTTTTCACTGATGTATATTTGTTTATGTATATTTTACGAGTAAATGTAAGTCATTTTGAAATTCTCCCTAGGACTTCCAAGGATTCGCTCGTCTTTTAAAAGGTTGGGGAAATCGACCTCTTTATGGCTGTCTCGCTAACTTTCATCTCTTGGCTTGGTTCGCCGGCAATGATAATCTACCGCTTGGTTTACGTGATCTGTCCGACGCAAACGCAGATGGTCTACCTGGTCTGTTAAACGCCATTGTTTCCGTAAATCGAATGACGTCTATACCTTTCGCTGAGCGGCTTTCCCAAGTTGAGGTAGCTGTGAGCAAATGGGCATCAAGTTCGTCAGCCTGGGGCACAATACAAGAGTTGGTCAAAGCGGTCGTCGGGGGTGAGTTGGGCTAGTTAACTAGTGTAACTTTGTGTTTCCACATAGGTTTGTCTATGTTCTGTAAGTAGCAACCATTTTAACGTGTGCCGTAAGTAATGGTCCTTATTCTGTTTGCTTAGATTCTGTCTGATCTAACATTTCAGCAACACCCCCAGTCTACTCTGAGCAACATTATTGGCTGAAATGCCGTATTCTCCATAAATTCAGCGGTTTTGGAAATTACGTGCTCCCTTTTGTTCGTTGCGGGTATTCGGACCAAACTGACGGGACATTTTTTTACGGATTTGTTCATTGAGTCTTCGCTGAGCGATATGAGCATTCTGCTCTTTATCCTACATAGTTGTCTTATTGAAACTACCTGAGTAAATTAGTACACTATTAGAGCAGTCTAACCATTCTCGACATTAAGGTAAAGTGAACATTCAGCTATAGCCAAAGTTATTATTTCACGAACTGAATGTACTTAGAATATGCAACTTTGATGTGCATCGCTTGGGTCTTCATTGCTTTGCACGTGTATTAGAATCAGCCATATAAACACTGTTTAGATTTATCTGAGAGAGCCCTTCTGTGAAAGATTTGGTAACAAATTCCAGGAACGACACGTGCCAGCGTTCCGTACGTGCGCTGTTTCAAACACAGGTATGTCCTCCGTTCCTCTTTTTCTAAGAAACGCTCGCTCATTCTCAACCTAATACGGTGTCCAAAAAAAGAACTGCGCAACAGTCTTATTATGCTGTTGCTGCCAATAGTGCTCTAGCTCATACTCTCATCATATCAAAATTAACTGACAATTCATTCTCTTGAATGTACTTTTGCTGGTCCGTTTGAGTTACACTTCACTGAAGTCATTCTTTTACATACTTATGCCGACTTTCAACTATATTTCGTCCTTCAAAAAGGCTGACAGTAGCGTGTAAGATGCATTGTGCAATTGTATTTCGTCCTCATCGGTAACTTTCGGGGAATTGGCGTACAGATTACATATTGTGGAAACGTGTTAGCAAAAGCTGATTTAGTGTGGCTATGCCTGACACAGTCAGTTAGGCGACGAAAGCGGGAATGACGTGATGTAACCAACGCATTTAGCGATAAGAACCATGATATGGGATGGTGAAGTTAAACCAATGCCGGTTAGTGCAAACAAAAAGCGTTTAAAGAATGTTTACCAACCTATACTGGCTAAACTTTACTGGCAGTTTAGGGAAATCATTTCTTAAAACCAAATTTTGCTTATCTCTGTAGTACAAATGATGTACGAGGATATTTTACCTTTCAGAATTATCACCCAATCCTTCGTCTCATTTGCATGGTGCTGGTTCTGGCAGCAGCAGGTCAGAAACTACCGTAGGTGTAGATCCCATAATTTATTCCGCTTCTGACAATCCTCCTGTGCTCAGTGATCGCTCAGGCTATTGGGCCTGTGCTCATTGCACTTTTCACAATCGATTGGATGCAGCTGAATGTGACATGTGTGGTCTACCGCAAAGTGATTAGGACTTCAGTGGTCGATAGACGCCAATGTCTAACCAACTTGTCAATTCGGTGCGCGTTTATCTCCCCCGTACAGTGAAGAATCGTAACAGACTTCTCTGACGTTTTGCTCTCCGTCGCTACGGTCGCATTTTTAATGCCAATCTTTTTCTACATCCATGTTTTGTGTTCAGTGCTATTTCGGTCGTTAACTTCAGACTATGAAAAAGGACAGCCACTTAAAGGCGATATTTCCATCTACAAATACATCTTTGTTATTATTTTGGTCGGGTTAGTTTTCAGCTGTTCCCGTTTGGTCATGTTTCTCAAATGATCAAATGGTTTACTGGGCACAGTGGATAGGATGACAAGTGGCATTGTTCTTGAGTGTTTTTGTTTATCAGGATGTTTTTATCACTGTGCTGGGTCGTTGCATTTTTCGCTTCGTTTTAAAATGGCCTAGTTTATTTTTATTTCTCGTGCTCGTACGCGCTTCATCAAAGGACTGCCTAATTATATGATCGGTCAAATTTTCCAATTTAAGTATTCGTTGGGACCAAAGTTTTGCACATTCTTCTGTGTATTGAATTTGAACTGCGAGGCAGGAAGAAGGGAGCACCACGTTGGACTGACCGTCTTTTTGACAATAGCAATTGACTTGTGGTTTTTTCCGTTAATTTTATAATGGTGATGTTGCTGTATGCGATGTGTTTGGTCTATTAATTGAAAATTTTGTGAGAACGCCCTTGTCGATCAAATTCACCTATTCATTGTGAACCTAGTTGCGCGGTGCACTTCGGAAGCAACTTGTGGTAACCGATAGCTTTGGCAAATGTTCCATCAGTCGATTTTTCTGGGGCTTCCAACACAGTGCGACCGATTTCATTATGTAACTTTTCAATCGGTGGTAGTCACAAATTAAAGGCTCGTCACTTGAGAATAAGCACTTTTCCGATGAGTAAACTTGGAGTTCATTCGTCGTGCTCGTGAGGTTTTCTAGGACAGGTTACGTTTGTCTTGCATCTTCAGCTGACTAACTGAAGTGCATATTTCTGTCCTTAAAGGACGCGGACACTCACTGACATCATGCTCTCACACGATATGCCAGGTGCGCATGTTAACATTTGACGTGCATTAGGGTAGCTCGAGTGTCCAGATTGCATGTCAATGGGAGTGCAGGCTGGGCTCACGTTGGTAGCGATCGGAATCGTTTACTGTGCCCTCTTAACATGTGACTGTTGGGTATCCTGGCCTACATGTGGCATCCAACCATGTAAGTGAAGCAGTCCGAAAGAGCTTTGCAAGTGTGTGAGCAACTCACTTTTATGCTCTCTTCGGAAAAACGGGATGTCGAACATACGTGTCTTGACAGCATGTTGCAGTTGTATCATTTTGCTTGTTTTCCTTCGCTGATGTTTTTCTTTCCAATTGTATTTGGGCAGCCCGAGCTGCGCTGTCTCCTCCGCATCCTTGATACCATCAGTCGGTCTTCTCCCACTGTGGCAGCCCATTCGTACTACACAGTCGCGTGCGTACTCAGGCGCAACGATGGTCTTCAAAACGCCAGTGCTACGACTTTTACCGACTTGCCACTCGATATGCACTAGTCTTCATATGACACGTCTTTGGTCTGCAAATACCTCATTTGAGGTTCCATGTTATCTCCAATTGTCCCGTATTGCAAATGCTCGACGAAATACGCTCGTTCGTGCACAGTATGGTAATTCGCTTGAAAGAAGTCGGATGCTCCTCCTCGTAATAATAACACGGAAAATCTTAGTCCCGAAAACAACTCCAATGTCCCCGTTAGTTGCTTCCAAGACAAACCAAAAGACGGGTATAAAAAGCGACTTTATTCCGCTCCAACAACGTGTGTGACAAAGAGGAAATTACAAGGTATTTATATGGTGCATGACGACCTACAAACACTCGAATCAGAAAATCGAAGGACAGGCACCAAAAAAGTGGTTAAGGTCGTTAAGCCATAGTGGAATAGAGGACGAACAGGTAAAAATAGCGAAGGTTACCTCTCGACTGTTCACGACATTTCTGCCCATTCTGATTGGATAAAATCGTTTTCTCGAGCAAGGAGGCGGTTTCGGGCGGGAAAAAGTGAATTCCTCCAGCAATCCCCCCCCCGAGAAGATTGTTGGGTTCAATTATAGGACTGCTTCCGAAGCTCGGTTTACCGCATCTGTTCGCCCGTCGTCTCCACCGCAGCGGATACTTATGCTCAGCGTCTTAGGGATGTAACGTTGGTTTTGTCGAATGTTCGTTTTTGATAGGACGTTGGTTTTTCTCCAGTGATATATGGAGTTGTGCGGTTGGTCCTACCGAGTCACACCGTGCACCTCCGCGGTTTCGGCCAATCTGGTCTGCGTCCCTCACACGTGTGGCTTCGCCGACTTTCACCTCATAAAGGACTGGACCATTCCATTGGACGATTATTCCTCTCCTTCAGTTCAGCGACCCATGAATCATCCGTACAAAGACCGGCTCGCCGATCACGAAGTAACATACACGAGCTCCGTATCTTCACTTGTACAATCTTTCCATTCCTACATTGCGTCCTCCTTTCCTGTTTGAATGCCGGATCATGATATCAAAAGTAGCTGTTAGTTTTCTGTTGAACATGCATTGTGTTGGCGACTGCCATCTGGGACGTTCGGATTTGGGGTTGTCTTGTAATTGGTCAAGAAGGTCTGTAAAGCATGACTTCGGGTGGCCTTGAACAGTGCTCGCATTGCGACGTCGGCAAACTGTAGTTCACACCGACCACAAACCACTAGTTTCAATAGTGAAGAAACCGTTGTCTGCTCCACTGTGAAGGTTACAGATAATGCTAATCAGAATGCAAAAATTTGACGTCGATATGATCTATCAGCTGTGGAGTCATATGCACATAGCTGACACTTAGTCCACAGCTTGCGGGAACGTTCCTCCTGAGAAGAGCTTCATTTTGACATTATTGCGGCTATGGATTACACTACGACGGAAACCACACTAATCACCGACGTAAATGAAGCCACGTTACAACGTCCAGCTGAAACAATTACAAACCGGTGGCCACACGACAAGAATTGGCAGTCTTCTTTAGTGACCGTTAACAATTTATCTAGGAAGAAGGCTCAATACTCAAGGAGAGAATCTCAATTCCAAGGGTATTTCAGCAGATGATGTTAGAGCACGTTCATTTGGCACATACAGGAGTGAACAGCTGTATCCGGAGGGACAAGGTGCTTTTCTATTAGCCTCAGATATCGAGTTCCTTACGGGACTACATACAGAGCTGTAATGCATGTCCGACTGTTGACTTGAAGGAAACCAAAGAAACGATGGTGATGCGTCAAATCCCTCAAAGATAAAAAAGTATTATCACGAACTAAGAGTGGATTATGCTACGAAAACAGGGAGGTTGTAGAGAGATTGGATTGGACAAATGCATCGATACGAAGTCAACCATTGATTCACAGAAGGCTACGGCCAATCAGTGTCGAAAACGCGAGCACACTGGGATCAACCAGAATGGCACGCTGCTCCAGCATCGGATTTTGTTATAACGAGCACCGGAGTAAAACAAGTTGTTTAAGTGCGTCACGCGTTAAAACAAACGAGATACAAGCGGAATCAAGCCGACCAATAGGAGAGTTAAAGCTTCAGCATCAATTGTAATTCTTCATTTTACTGATGCGTCTTTTCTATAAAATAACCAATAGTAACTCAATGAACTGAGATTTGCTTTGTCACGAAGACTGACTTTTGCTTTCGTTCCGGAAGGTAGCGATTTTCAAGGCACTACAGCTAACGCCGCGGTCCATCAGTGACTCCTGCTCTACGAAGACAATTAACGCATTCCTCCGCGCCACTATAGACGCTGAGGGATTAAAGATTATTCATCTTCAGCTATGCACGTGTCCCATTAGGATAGTAGGACTGGATTGACGCTTATCCTCACCAAACGCTCCAGTCCATTGGTAGTTGACTGTCACTAACACGTTGTCGTCCAACCACGTCTTCTTCATCGCATATTTCTTTCGGGATATCTACCATCAAACCCGACCTAATAATCTTAGCCGGTGTAGCCGTCTGTGATCCCCACGACGCTTCAAATCAAAAAGGAAACTACGGTCCCAGAAGCATACTTCAACTACAAACTTCTTCCGTGCTTAGAGGAGCAAGTTTACAGTGTTTGCTTGCACACCAGTCATCCCTGATAATAGTTTTATTTGTCCCGTCCCCCGCTGTACTCTGAGACTTTCAAAACAGAATTCAAAAACCAATGTTTCACTGGAACCTTACGGCACTTACCTGGAATAACCAATACACTCCACTGAGAAAAATATTTACAGCACGTCTGACAACCTCGTCAACTAATTGTAACTACCCATATGGTCGAAACACCTGTGTATTACACTGGCATAAAGATCCATTTAAGTCATCTGCGCCGTCTACTCATTTGCGGTCACATATTGTGCGTCGTTGTTATTTTGAATCAGAACATCGATATATCACGGCATTTCTCCGATCTAGAGATTTTGAAATGTCTTAGTTACGACATGCCATTTCACACATGACTTTTAAAATGCAGATCGGCCTTTTTAAACGAGACCCGAAAGTGTCTTGTTTACTAAGTTTTCCACCAGTACACGACAAACAATAGATTTTTAAAACACTGAGTTTCCCTAATCCGATAGAAGACATACCGCGAGATACGAACATTTTGTTTATTCTCCTCAGTCACTAATGTAGAACATTAGAATATACAGGACATTCGGATGGTCACAACATGGAAACAGTCAACGATTGGGTTTACGTGAAACAAGGACTGTTGTTAATTCCAGGGCAGACAAATTGCACAAGTCAACAGTTTATGCGCGCAGAACCGGACGGTGAGTATTGACTAACACTGCCTTAGAGAAATCAAGTAATTTATCATTCCGATTACGCGATCATATTTGAAACGAGTTGGCGGGGTCCGCAGTGTGATCTGCTTCCATGATGTGATTTACAATCGATGAGATCGGTTTTCGGCTCAATCTTTCTGTTGCCATTGTCTGTTACATTATGGTGGGCACCAGCCGCTTAGGCAGACGTTCGGCCAATCTTTGGCGTAGGCAACAATCCGTTTTGTTGATATAGATGTCATCTCAACTGTAAGTAAACTCATGGATTGCATGTGGGACAGAACATTTCGGTAGGTCACGATTGTGAACAGGCTGAGCGACGTTCCTAGTTGGACGTAGCAACTGCAACTCAGTCGGTAGGGTATGTGCAAGCTGAGGTAGACTGTAACTTTCGAATTACGTCAGCTGTGAATTTCTAGCGAAATATCCTTCAAGAAAGCATAATCCCTACTGTCCAACTCTCTGGATCCCACGCCATGTGCACGCTCGCGTTTAACAACCGGAATTCCAGTCCACAACACACCCAGTTTCTGCTCACACGTCATGTGTACTTCTGCCCGGCTCGTGTGTGACTGACGCCTCCTGTGGGGGGGGGGAGGAGGATCGCCTGCCATTTCTCGTCCGCTGGTCCGATTTCGTTGGGCGATGGATCGTTCGGTCGCCCGTGTTGTCCGCTGCTCGCTCTCTGTGAGCTTTTGGATGCACATCACCGCAAAGTTGAGTTATTCCGCCGAGAGTTGGGATACTCGCACCTCCGGTTTGTTAATCCATCTCAATATGGTCGACTTCAAAAGGTAAGTTCAGAAAGACCTGGAGCCGACATCCACAAGAGTCCTGGTTAGTTTTTTTCTGGCTGTGAATATCGGTGAACTTCTCGGGACATCAGTTTGAGAGCAGCACCTTCAGTCTTTTCTACTCTTTTTGCAAGGAGTCATCGGTACAGACCTACTTGGCTCTACCAAACACAGTTCGCTCCATACCTCTTTTGTAAGTAATCGGCGCCAACTACCGTTGACTCATGCAGTTTGTCTGCCCTGAAACTCATGAAAGTCCTTGTTTCATGTAAACCCAATCGTTGACTTTTCATTGTTGTGGCCATCCGAATGTCCTGTATATTCTAATGTTTTACGTTCGTGACTGAGGAGAGTAAACAAGATGTTCACTTGTGATGTCTTCTATCGTCATCAAATAAAAACTAGTTTTCCTTCGCGATCAACCGACCTAAGTTCGGTCGCATAAGCTGACCAGGTTAAGCATAAAATTGCGAAAAATCGACTATCTACAGCTTCCAACATCTAAACAGGCACAAGTATGCTTTGTGCGTGTCCCTCTCACGTTACAGGCCGCTAGAATTAATTGGCTCTCCGATAAGAGCTCAATCACGTGAAGCGACGATACGCCTTGTACGTGACTGCCGTGATATTTTTCAGTAGAGAGCATTCAGTTAATATCGGCTGCAAGATCCATCACAAAGCTTCTTTGTTGACTCAATTTCCGGGGCCAAGTTCGCGAATGGAAGCAGACCGTCTTGGGTATGATTCGACTAATCCACTCCGGTCAATGCATCCAACATACCACAGTCAGGCCAAATGTCTCGTTGTTTTTGTGAACTTTTCTTCGATCGTTTCGTTTTTCATAGGTCCTGGGACCACTCTTCGATTCTGCTAACCTTTTGTCGCTTCATTGAAGGAACGATGGGTTACGGCGACTCTCAAGTGCCCGATTCAGCAGATAACAGAAATTAATAAATGCACAGAAGTTGGGGGTGGGCCTCAATCTATTCAGTACACAGCGACAAGTGGCAAAAAGCTTTCCGATGAGTCCCAAAGAAACCAGTTTTAAGAAAATTCGTAACGAAACGCTCTGGCGTTTCGAAAAATACTAGACAACTAAAATTAACAAGCTTGTTATTCAAACCTAGTTAGATTGGCTGCCCTAATCATGTTGGACCACCAACCGCGATTCACTTAATGTAAATATTCACCATCCGTTTGCGATGAATACTTGGGATACTCTAGCATGCGAATCACAACGTGATAGAAAATACAGAAGCCGCGTTTGATTTTTATTGTAAGCAGAAACTTTGCACCAGGAAACCTGTGCTCAGTAATTTTCAGATCAAGACAACCGAGAATAAGCTAGAATGTGATGGGCACCATCGGCCAGTCGGAAAAGTGGCGAAGTCCACTAAACGAGCGTTACCCAGCACTGGTTAATAAGGTGAAAGGCGGCTAGTTTTCTTAACTAGTTGCACTTGTCATTAGTCGTATAAACACTACCAAAGAAACCAGTGCATTCCGGAAGCTTGCAGCTAACTATATATAAGGCAGTATGATAAAGAAAGATGATCAAATATAAGCCAGTGTATAGGCGGTTACTATTATGAATGATCGGTGGAGAGTCCAAGATAGACACTGCTAAGTACAGATGCTATATGAGATTCTAACTGAAATTAGTATATCATGTCCATGATTGTGTGCCGTTTCACAAGCTAAAAATTCTTCGTCTCACGCGATAGAAATGATCCAACTGAACGGATAACAGTTAAGTGCACGGTAATTGCGGTATACTAAGCTATTCCATTCATAAACACTCATTAGTTCACCAGAGCATATAAAAAATGCTATATAACGTGTAAAAATATAACAATATAACAAGGGGGATAATTTTAACCGAAGGCAAAAAAGGTTGCAGTATCAGAGCATTTGGCACGCGAGCTAAAGCAATCGAAGCAAACAATAAAATTCGCTGAACAAAAGAGTTTCCAACGCCGTGGAAGAAGCTCAAATTCGCTCTCCGGTTGCCACATCGACACAACACCGCATACGTGCAGCTTTATCCGTGGCAAGTAGTACGCGTTGAATGTAGCCCCAGTGATCAGGTGCGGCGAGGAGTGACTCCAGTGATTGTTTAGGGTTGTCCCCCATTAGAGAGGTAGGAAGATGTGCGAACCAGTGAGCCCAAACATCCCGAGATGCGTACTGCACTTCAAGTGATGATGATTTAGACGCAAAATCGGAAGACTGGAATGAGCGAATAAATGAAAATGAGAAGTGATCGATTAACCGAAACACCTAGCGAAGGAAACAAAAAGTATCACTGGAAAATAGCGTCAAAAAACAGTCGCATTGCTCCCTTCACCTAAAGTCGCCTGGACGGTCTCAAACCCGACAAAACTGCCCATCTAAGAGCGACGAAGATAGTATATTCCGTTTTGCCTGCTAATGTCATAAAGAAAGGTCTCACATAGTTGAGCAGTAACTCTATCACACGGTGAAGCGTATAAACGCTGTCATTCAAAAACAAACGCACCCATTACTTGTTAGCCAAAAAAAAAGACAGTTTCAACACCTGGTCACTGCTCAAAAGGCATTGATAACAGCATCCACTTCTCTCATCAATGAGTAAGTATTCCACTTGTGTCGGATTTACAACGTTGCGGTCTTCGTTAACACTGCAGCCTAGCCGATAGCAAATGTGCTTAACGAGACTAAGGTCTGGTGATCGGGGTGACCAGAAAAACGTCCAAACTCAATCAAGACAGCTTTGTTCCAATGTCGTACAACCCCCGATCCCTATTGTCTGGGCTATTGTTAACCTTAGAACGAGCTATGGATTTCCAAAACACATTACCCTCTAATGACCACTAATCGTGATTCGAACCGATATTGAAAGGATCGACGTTGGAGAGAGCATCGCTCTTGCTAACCCTGGCAAGTGTGGATCCTCTTTTTCTGTTGAGTCTTCTTCGTTTCCGCTCCTCTCCCTATATCTTGTACCTTTAGCTGCAAGGAAATGCGATTTCCATCCCTTTACGGCGGTTCAGAAGCTTACTGAAAAACTGGTAATCCAATGGCCCGCTATGTCACCTAGAGTGCTTCCAACAGGCCACCAATTCTTGCTGCCACTCGACATAACACGCTCATATGGCCGCCGGATCATCCGATCGAATACACCCTACTTGGCTGGCTGCAAAGTCCACCTGAACGCGAAGGCTACGATCAAATATAGAGGTTGTTCGAATTACATCCACCAACCCTCCGATTACTTATCAGTAAACAAGCTGCCTCCAAAGGCTGAAGAGAAACGCACGCTATCTTTCCAACTTTCACCAACCACAATACACTCCGAGTGGATCCCAATGTTGATTATTAAATTACAATTCTACACGATAAGGTCGTGCTCCTAATAGGAGTTGTCACTTTTCAGTCCCCATACAAAAAAGCCGAGTCGACCTTGCAGTGTTGGAAATAATAAAGCCAAATAAATAGGAGATAAATTGTACCCTATCGCAAGTGGCTTGTGCTGTGTCGTTTTGGGCTCCGCATAAAAACACTGTGGCAGTTAAGCATCAGTGCTAGCCACTGATGTATTGCTGTCTGTAAGCTCCCTGCCTAGGCACAGGTGCATCGACCATACGTTTCCCTTGTGACAGACATCAGAGCACTGGCAACTCGTTTATCAACCAACGGTCGTGGTATTCTCGAGCCTGAAGCCTGCTTGAGAGTCGGTTGTCCGATATGCTTTCTGGAACATTCTTCTTCGCAAGGGATCCCTTTGAGAGAACACGTGGACCACGTCAAACCGATTGTGTAAAATGAGTGGTCTAAATGGTACGCACTTTGTACCACCAGGTCGTATTTTTTACAAGGCAAGGTTGGTATAAACCCTGTTTTTTGCCACCGTATGCGAGCCTACTGAGAGTGGCAATCACTTCATCTACTTGCGTGATGGCATGTCATCAGCTCGTAGTATTGCTGACTTGTCGACCAATGGCAGGGTTTAAAATGCGTGTGCTCAGTTTTGCTCCCTAACTAAAAATACTTATGTACAATACATAACTTATATACTATGCAACATAAGGGAATAGTTGAAAAAACATGCGTCCTAGGTTAAAGTTCCTACTATGAAAGCTCATTGTACGACGTCTCTGACGTGTGCAAATACGGACTGTCATCGCCCTTTGGATACCCGAACAGAAAACCGGTAGGTTACTACGAATTCAAGCTTTGACATCAGCCTTCACGTGTCAAACTAATGACAGAGGTTGACCACCTGACCGTCGCTTCCGACCTAATCCGAATGGCATGAAAAGTGCACGCTACAAGTGATGTGTTAACCTTTACAGAGAGTGTCTGAGACACGTAAGTCTTTGTAGCAAGATCGGAAAGTCTGGAGGCACGTTAGACTTGCCTATTCCAAAGAACCGGGACGCCTCTTGTGTGGTGCTTCTATCACACGCGCGAAATGTTGCGTCGAGTAGTAAAAGTAGATAGCTTTGAAACGACATCCGTACGACCAGGTCCTGTTCTCCAGCCGTAAGAAAGAACTGATTGCCAATGAAAGGCTGTCGTCAAGCTGGAATCATAAGCAGCAAGGGTTAGCAGATGCCATTCGAAGATTGGTTATTTGACTACATATCTCAGACGATAATCTGGCTTGACGCAACTACCCACGTAAGTAAAGTCCTTGACAAACCCCAACGTGTTATCAAGGATAAAGAGTGCAGACACGCTTGTATGATTCACGATACAGCACTTTGCCATTCATAAAGCAAAGAGCAGGATAAGGCCACGAAATGACAACTTTTGCCTGTGTGGAACATCTTACGCTGCCTGCGCAGCACTGATATGATAATGCGGTATTAACACACCGTAGGTCACAAAGTATGCATCAATTGCCTTCAGGGAACTTCTCGGAACGACGCTGGCAAGAAAGTTGAACAGGAAAAGTTAGACAGGATAAGCCTTTCGCATATAATGTGTGGATGGAGTACGGTGATAGGACACTGTACACCAGCGTTCAGCCTGAAGCCTGGCAGTACCGTTTCGGGTGTGCTGAGATACTTTTCGAACACGCCATTTCTCGTAAGACAGTCCCACAATGCTGCTCTATCATCTGAGTCACAGGCGCCTCGAATGTCAAAAAAGAGTGAATATCCGCTGTCGATGGATATGACTACAGTCTAGTAAGTGACAGTTCGAAGGTGTGCTCAATATAATCGCATTTACGCTGGAACTCGGTCTGCCACCTGCAAATTCGATTTTCAGATAACGAGGTCGGATTAGAAAGCACCATATTAGACAACAGTTTCGACGCGGCGAAATTCTGACCCATTCCTGGAACATAGTAGTGCACTTTACGAAGGTGCCTCCCGAAGAGAAGCAGGGTTGTGATACTGATTTGATTGATCGGAACAATTTTATCGCTTAACAACTTCGGTAATGCAATGATATTCCTGTCCTTGAAGAGACAGAGAAAGCTCATCCCGGCCACCTACACCGTGAAACTTTAGGACCTCCTATGAAACTTCAGTTGCCATTATGAATGCATTCGTTGGGTAGAAAACAATTGAGATAACAAAGAGAAGTAGTTGAGGTTAACGCCCGGCTTAACTGCATTTTCACACTAGTCTTTAACTATCGTGCTTTCCATTGACCACAGGACCGTTCGTATCAACGAATTTCGTGTCTAACTGCCATCAGTGGACAACCAATTGATCTCTTAAATATCCATGTAACTCGATGTTTAACCACGCGAAGATAAACATAACCGTATCTTGAAGTCGGAAAGTGATTTCCTCATTACTAGCCGCCGTAGAACATCATGGTCGAGGCTAACCAAATTACTTTACTTCTATTACTAAAAAAGATAGTAGTGCACGCTGGAGAACCGAATACTCAAACGGACGGACTGCATACCATCATCATCATAACAGCCATGAGCCTGACCAAAGATACTGTGGCTCCGGCCGCCGCTCACCTCAACAGTGACGTGGAATATCCCAGAAGGAAACGTTACTAAAAAGGTCGACAAATACTAAAAGAAGACTGAGCGGAAGAACTAGGAATGGCATGGATACAAGTACGCCATTGACTGCGACACATCGCCATCTCGGAAAGCGTATCTAACCAGCGGTTTGAGTGATCACGAGGACCCCATCCAGGCAGGCGATACCTGCCCACTTTGCTCAGTGGAGCAGTCCAGGTCTTCATATTTCATGACCACGTTGTTGCTTGACCACCACGCGGTTTACCCAAATGTTGGTGATTTCAGTAATAATGCCCGGTGGGGTAAACGCTCAGCTGGCATACGGAGCACGCAATTCAACCATCGCAGGCTGTGCAACGTAACTACTTGACCAATTGATCGCGCATCCCGAGCGTTCCGGGGACAACGATGATCAAACACAGCATGCCTGTTGATATCTTTCTTGTGAACAGGCCACTTTTCCGAACCATACAGCAAAATAGAACGCATACAGGCCTTATATACCCCTCCTTTCAGCGACAACCGAACGTCTTTTCGACGCCACAGATAACGGAGTTTAGCAAAGGCAACTCGTACCTTTGCTATCCTCGCTATCTCATCAGCAATATTACAGGCTGACGAGATAGTGCTACCCAAGTATGTGAAGCTGTCCATAGTCTCAAGCAGATTACCTCCAATAAAGAAAGTAGGGGTGGAAATGCCCCAGTCTTGATACAGCACTTTGAAGGTGCGAAGCGCATTCCATACAAACCAGCCCGGTCACTCACCTTGTTCAGCATGGTCTGCATGTCTTCGGCAGAGGGGCTAAGTAAGACAAGTAACCTTATGACGGTCATGAGATTAAAAAAACAGGCAGCGTTTGTTTCAATAGTGTGACAAAAAGTATGTTTTGCTGAACACCAATTTCAAGTGTCCACTTAACAGCTGACGACCCTTCCTGCTGGGTCAGTTCCAGATCACATAACTGTTATGTATCATTTATGTTGTCAGAACAGGAATCGTGGTTACATATGGATTACCCGTCTTGACTCCGATCACGCTCGGTCCGCGTCCATCAGAAAGTGCCTAGACTCCTACTTGGTAACACCCGATCAGATTACGTAGAAGCACACTGAACACATATCTGGCACCTTACGCATAAGTGTGTATTTCTGTCCTATTTAACGGAAGGAAGCAAACTTCTCTTCGAAAGGCAACTGACGTGGAGATCACGAGTTATTTGGAGCTCGGGTGACGTTATTCAACTTACACTATATGTGGCGTATGGATAATCTCGGCAACTTTTTGCGTTGAAGGTAAAATACAACCGTACGGGCGATGCGCCATAATAACTGAGGATCATGACCAATCCACGAAAATTCTTTGTCCCCTCTGTAACAGTAACAGTGAAGAAGCAATTTAGCGTGGCCTAAGAATGAGAAGGTTTTGATAAGTACTGGGGGCAACTGCCAGTCTGCAGTTCTTATGTACACAGGCTCAGCCCTTTTCACGTCGTGCTCGGGGTGGGTGCTCATGGCCAAGCTAGATGCAAAGGCCTGGTGGCTCGTTGATGGACTGAAGTTGAGGGGTGAAACGACTGGTTTCACTAAGTCCCTTGCGGCTCCGCAGATAAACCACCAAACGGAACGAACACCTTTGGCTGGTTGAGAAGAAAAGTCGATGGCGCTTGTATTGTAAGTCTTTGTTCCTGAGATTATTTGTTAAGTTTAATAATACAACCATTTTTCAACTAATCACTGTCCTTTTTCATCCGTGCGTCATGAAACATAGCGACTGGTGGTTAAATATATTTTCACTTATCACATTACGAACAATAAGCGGAACCCAACGTGGTCCTTACTAACAGAAAACCAGTATTGTGGAGCAATCAAAAAGTAGAGTAGATTTTCATTACACTGACTTAGAGTCCAGGTATAACCGTTAGATGCTCAGACGCACTGCACTATAACGAGGGTGAAATGTGGAAAACCTTCAGCTAGCAATCAACTTTCGCACGACTAATAGGCACGGGGAACACCAAGATGCTGGGTTGATACTGCGACTACATTTCGTACTTACTTGAAGAAAGCGGGTAAACAGGAATAGGAACAGTCACAAACTGGTACGTTTCAAACAGAGGGAAATCTTACCGAAGATATATGAGCAACTTCATAAGGCTCTCCGTCTTTTTGAATTTGTACAGAATATGGAGCTGATCCATCTGGCGTCCAATATTCGCTTCTAGCATCGTTGAAAACTCCTTTGATTTCTGCCTTCCCATTAGTCACGTCTATATAGTCGTCCTTTTGTAAATTCGAAAGTCGGTTCAGGCCATAATTCACGCCACCCACATTTTTACGCTCATGGTTTAAAACGGTGTCTGATGCCAATGGATGCACTGGGGTCCAATATATTCTGTCACCAGTTTCGGGCAAAACTAGGCGGCCAGAAGAACCAGTCAATTCAATTTTTAAAGTGAATTTGTCGTTTGAGTCCTGAGTAGCCGACAGTGGTACTTGGGGCGAACATGCACAACCAGAAGACAAATCCGAAGAAAGACACAACATGGCAACAGCAGCTTGGGAATCAGAAGACCGAGCCTCAAATTCAGCGGAAATTAATACGTAATCCTCAGCAGAGATGCGGCGAAATGAATTTTGACAAGTGTACAGTTGAGTATCGAAAGTTCGACAGATGCAACTGACCGATTTAAATCGTATACCTCCAGTTAGTATGAAAGCGAGATCAATCAGGTAAGCCCCGTAACTGTTTAGTAATCCTCCTCCCATAACGCCTGACTCGCATAGCCAGGAATAATTTCCACGCTGTATTGGGTTGACCGCAGATAAGCGCACATGAAAACTCCGAACAGTGCCAAGTATCCAATGTGACGGAAGATGGGACGGCCTTCGTATACTGCTTAGCGGACAGCTTTCAGTTGAAGTCTTCAAGTGAGAATGTAATAGAGCAACTGGAATAAATTTTCTGAAGGGCATAGCCACACCAATACAATTTTGAGCACCAAAAAGCGCGGACGTGTTGAAACATGGACTGATGGGGGGAACCAATACAACAATAGGAAACTTTTTCTGAGCAGCAGGCATGGCGAGATTCTCCCGCCTGTTCAACCAGCTTCGGATAACCTCGTATTGAACGTATGGCGGGAAGCACAGGAGTACGACGTCATAGTCCGGATCGCTTACGATATCATGGAAACTACCAAGAATTCGTCTTAGTCCGCTAAGCCGCGACGATGCACATGTGCGTAGATTCGAATCCCAGAAACCACAAATGTTGAATGATTGGTTGAGACTACTTAATGACTCCAAAACGACCGAGCTAGTAGATGAGCAGCCACAAACTATCACATTGATAGGACAGTTTGGAGACCTTGCTATTTGCATCGGTAAATGACAGATGGCAAATAGTTTAACAAAATCACGTGTGTGGTTGTATTCCAAACGGGTAAATACAGTCATGCGTCAGCAACCATAAAATCTCCATAAGGGATGTCTGACAGGAAGTTGAGCACAGCCGAAAAATGTAAGCTGTGAAGGTGCCAACAGAGACAGCAGCGCGACAGTCGTCCTGTAAGCAGAAAGAGAGCAGACCGTAACCACCACTCAAGAAACGACATAGTGGTGACGGACAGGATGGGGCCGACAATTTTACAAATACACACTCCAAAACATGGCCCCAGTTTTAATACAAGCAGCCGTTGCCGTAGTTATGTATATACATATATACATATAATACGTAAAAAACCAAAGGGGGTGGCAAACGTATCAGTCAAGCGTCCAGGGATAGATCCACATCATCACACTTGATTTGTCAAGGCAAACTCTAGGATTTCGTCTAATGCAACTTTGAATAGGATGGAGGAGATTGAACAACCTTTTCGCACCCTGAGACACTAAAGGTCGGCGATACGCTGCCGCGGTGTGACAGTAAATTAATCCCAGGATGTTCAAATACTCCTCACAGGCATAACCCTCCTTGATAGACAGTTTTAGGGCGCAGCCCTGTCAACCGAGTCGTAGGTCCCTCTGATATTCAAGAAGACAACTGTTGGCTTTTCATATGAGTAGTGGAGTTCAAACATCTGTCGAAGTGTGAAGATGTGATCGATACAACCACGGCCGGGAGGAAACCCAGGTTGCTCCTCGCGGATATGTTCTTCGCGAAGTTTGATTAGTCTATGAAGTATAAGAGTTGTGAACAACTTTGACGTAGTAAAAGTAGGGATAATCCCTCGGTGATTTGCACACGAAGTGCGTGAGCCCTTTTTGAAAATGAGGACGTTAGCCAAACCCTAGTTATCTGAAACAACTTCACTAACCCAGACTTTCCGAAGCAGGGCTGTCAGCTCGTCAACTAAGTTTGGACCTCCATCAACAAAAAGGGCAGGAGGGAATTCGTCTAGATCGGGTGCCTTGTGGTGTTTCAGAAACTTCATCTCGAAAGGCTCGTTTCCGAGTTATGAGAAACGTCAACAGACTAGTAAGCAAGGACAGGGCCCGAATGCGTAGTCATCGGCACAGTGGCCAACTGAACTGCTGTTGGAAATGTCCAGCCTAGCGTCCTAAGCTCGGCTATAGGTTATGAATAGGCTCACCATTAACTTCGCAGATTAAACCGCTCACACTTGACTTCCAGTCACCAGTTGCTCGGATGAAATGGAAAAGCTTTCAAAAGTCCCAGGCGACAACGGGTTGTTCTAACTCGATAACTCGTTGTGTCAATCAGGCCTCACTATCCTTTCGTGGTTAATTCTGGAGTTCCAGGCGAGTAGCGTTGCGTGCCGAGTTGTACTCACTGTCGGATGGGGTATTCTGGCGAGCGTCGAAAAGTTCCAGTGGTTTCAGTGAGATCCAGCAGTTGGCAGCTGAACAAGTAGTAGTAGTGCTACGCGTGGCAGTACCACACTTATGCACTGCATCTTGTATACGTGCCCAATGTGTACCAATGTCGTCTGGTGGGTCAGAACCTAAACTAGAGGCAAGCGCATACTGGTAAGCGTAAAGCGCCTTCTAGGTTAGATACTTCAATTTGTAGTTGACGTCGAAGTGGTCTCCCAGCGAAGCGCAAAGCTACCTTGGCAAATAACAGTGCACGATCGGAATCCATACAGCTGCTGAAAGTTGACTTGCAAATCTTGGAGGCAGCCACGCCACCGACAGCTGCTGATCATGTGGTCAATCCGTGCTCACAGTTAATTCAGCGATGGAGGTCATCAGGTGGCGCACTGAAACTGGAGCGTCCAAAATCAATGTCAGAAACAAGCTGTTATCAGCAGAGCTGCAACAAACGTCCACTGTAGCCTGTTCGACGAGTACCGTAATAGTGCGGACCATCTAGGTCATACTCGTCAGCGCTAGGCCTACCTATTTGAGCGTCCAAATCTCCCGCCGGTACAGTAACATCCGTACGTCGTGGGGTTTGTAAAAGATTAGCGAGCTGATCGTGGAAATCCTTCTTAACTGCGTCTGAACTACAGTCTGTGGAGACATGCCGCAGCTACAAACAAACAGCGTTTGTGATGGGTGCCACTCGATGCTCTAGCCGTATCTTCGAGTCTGAGAGCACAAAGGCGGTAGTCGACGGTAAACCAGTTAGGCAGCGCCTTTTTTGCGTATGCGCTTGACGCAGTTCCAGCACCGGCTTGGCCAGTAGTTCAAGCCGCAGGATCCTTAGACAAACACATTTTACTCATACAGTGAAGCGGCTGATGGAGAATGTAAATGGAGCACTGAGGGTTGCCTCTGTTAGACAACAGATATCGATGGCGAGGGTCTCCTCAGCAGGCACAAGTGATATCTGCTGACCTATTTGCATATGTTCGAGCACTAAAGGTGGTAAACCTAACCGATGTTCGGAGGGAAGTAAGGGATTCTCCCGTTCAGACAAAGGAATCCTGGTGTTCGGCACACTATCATTTTTATTATGATTTCTAGTGCGGGCGGCAAATGAGGTGAGCCTCTAGTGTGTGCGCGAAAACGGGATTAGGGTGTCATGAAACATAGGGTTATTTGAAGAGATGGAAAAGTGATAAACTGGTTTGGAACGGTAAAATGTGACACAGGAGCAAAGCTCATCAACGACATCTTTATCAACATCATTATTATGGCAGCTAAGAGCCTGACCAAAAGGCACTGTGGCTCGAGTTATCGCTCATCTCAATATTGACGTGGAATATCCTGGAAGAAAATAAGGGTTGGAAACTAATAAAAGAAGACTAAGCGGAAAAAACATAAATTGTATGGATACAGGTACCTCACTGACTGCGGCACATCGCCATCTCGAATAGCGCTTCTAATCAGCGATCTGAGTGGCCGCGAGGACCCCAGTGTGGCAGTTGACACCTACCCACTTTGCTCAATGAAACAGTCAGAGTGGTCACATTTTCTGACCACAATGCTGTCTGACCACCACGCGGTTTTACCCAACTGTTGGTGGTCTTACTATATAATGCTCAGTATGAAAAACGCTTATTTGGTACTTGGAGTAAATGACTGAACCACTGCGGGATGTGCAACGTGATTAGTTGACCAGTTAACCGTACACCCCAGCGCACCGGAATACGCGCCCGCAAACGGTTGTGTTGTTGATACTATCAATCCACTTAATGTGGGCTAAGTGGCGGAGAGAACGATGCTCCAACACAGCAAGTCGGCTGAAATCAGCGACACCTAGGCCAAAATGTCGTGATAGGAAAGTAGGACAAAATTAATAAATAACGTACGTGTACAAGTCCACGACTGTGAGGGAAGAATACCTCTCCGTCGTCCAAGACGAAGGAGGAGGTTGGTTTGGTTTGAAATAAACTTAACCCATAGGACAGCGGATCAAAGCACGATCTATTGGGAGCCGGTGAACAAATCGAATTATACGCCCTTCGAATGGGTCCAGTCATTCAAGGTACACGGCACACCATGAGTACCCGTGGGAGCCGGTGATAACCGAGGTGATTCGTACACCTTCTTCGGGGTTTGTCCATGGTTCGTGGAGACTGGATATGTCCGTACGCCAAAAGGACAGCATGCTGTCCAAGAGCCTATCTACTCCCATAGATGCAAGTGGAACACTTTTGTGGTGGGGTAACATACGCCATGTCAAAGTACAATCGAAGAGATTGTGGCATTTTATAGAAGACCCGGCTACCGACCGTGAATCCACCAGGGTCTGGTAGTACTATTGCTCATCGCCCGCAGCTGTTTATCAGCCGAGAGAACTCCGCTTCTATCACAGTTGGCCATAACGTTCAAGGTCGTTCCTCAACCCACAGTCTGGGGAGACCCCCGGTAGCGCTGAGCTGACCCACCCGTTTACTTGGACAGTTACTTAATTTTCGCTACGCACGCAGCCCTTTCATTCACAAGGATTTGCCCTTGAATGTGAATTCACAATGTTCCCCATTTGAGGTTCAGTACGACAGCCCGACCTGGGGCCGAATAAAGCTCATCTGCATAACACATCTGGTTCTTCACCACAATTCAAGCGCACCGAGACAAGATGGATGAGCTGACTGAATCAATGTTTAGATGGCTCGTTATTAGCGTATATCGCATCAAGTGAAAGACTGATGTGGCAAGCTTTCGGAATGATTTGCGTGCGTAAAATATAAGGTTGGATCATCGAAGATTCAAAGAATTAACAGATCATAATAAGGAGATGGCTCTTTTAGGATCTTGGTATTGAGGTGGCTGGTGACCTTCCGGACTGGATTAGCTTGACATATTCCCGAAGTCAAGGGAGTTACCCACATATTCAATCTGTTGTACCACAACAGGGCCTCTTGTCTCCCTCGCTACAATAACCATAGGTTCGTACAGACTGACCAGAATTTTACACGGAAAAAACAGAAAGCGACAACTCTTACCAGATTTAACTTTAATAACCTTACTAGTGAAAATGAACCAACTGTGACAAGCGAAAGTTTAAAAGCCCCCATGATGTGTAATGATCGTTAGAATTTAAAAAATAGGCGGCACTTGTTTTCTCAAAAGTTGGAAACGACCTTTACTTTTGTTGTTAATTAATAAGACAAGTGTAACTGCATCATTAACATCATCATCATCATCATCATCATCATCATCATCATCATCATCATCATCATCATCATCATCA